>VYZW01047508.1:12570-55103 GCA_013401315.1 Balaeniceps rex
CCCAGTGCTGCAGTTTCGGCCTTCACTGGAGCTTGGTCATCTTGCTTGCCAGAGTAGCACTGCTTTTCCCTGGTCTGGATCTGAAAGGCACTGATGATCTGTGGGATGGGTTTTCTGCTGGACAGGGGGGAGCTCAAGAGTCAATGCCCTGCTCAGGTACAGATTTCCTGTTAGCTTTGGCAATTCATGGTTACACAGAGATTCATCTCTCCTCTGTGGGATAGAATATACCGCTTCCCTGTGTCAGAGGGATGTTCTGAGGTCTAATAGCAAAAGGATGATTCTTTCATTTACTAGATTATCTAAGTGTGTAAGATGCATTTGCCCACATTGGTAAGCTCTGTGATCTTGGGTCCCCTCTGTGCTTTTGGAAATGATGATTTGTTACTTGTTCCACAAATGTGCACAGTGCTGTATGGGTGACTGGCAGGGACTGTGTGTATCAGTTGCAGTTGTTGGGT
Source organism: Balaeniceps rex (assembly GCA_013401315.1). NCBI lineage: Eukaryota > Metazoa > Chordata > Aves > Pelecaniformes > Balaenicipitidae > Balaeniceps > Balaeniceps rex. Next base: position 13,032 of record VYZW01047508.1, read on the forward strand.
CACGCTTCAGCAGCAAGCTGTGTGAGGTTGCCAACCCTGATATTTGGTGCTTTTCTCGATGCCTTAATTCAAAGGGCAGCGAGGCCACATAGAAATACCTCTTTAGAACAGAAAAATTCTGTACTGCTAATGTTGCTGTGTATTAGGGCTCCATTTGTCAAGGGCAAGGCAGAGGCAAGATTTTCAAAGAAGAAACATTTTATGGTCTGAATTCTACTTTAGGTCAATAGAATTTGAACACATAATTACCCGTTGTCCTTTTAAATGCTTTTCCCAGGTATTGCTATTGCTACAACTTCGCTCTGCGTGTGGCTTCTTGTGAAACCTGCCCGCCTGCCCAGGTGGTGGAAAATGCAAAGTGATGTGTGCTAGCAGAAATGTTTGGAATGTGGGGAAGCACGTATTTCTCTGTGTTGCGTGAAGTTCATAAGCATAAAGTACTTATCTTCATACTAATGTTATAATGGCGGAAAATGTATTAAATGAAGAGACTGTAAAAAGCCACAGACCTAATATTTTTAGAATGGCCAACGGTATACAGGTCAAGAGTCCAACACATTGTGTTTCTTGATTATAGGTATAATAAAAACAAAAGCTAATAAAAGTCTTGATAGAGGGGAATTGTGAAACCTGGATATGATCAGAGATTAGGCATTAGGAGAAAGCAGAAAGATCTGTGCCTTGAGCCAATTAACTTCTTGGAGACAAACATACCAATTAATGTGATAAAAGTGATATAAAAAAAGTGATAGAAGAATAAACTTTGGGAAGAGGAGCAGACAGAGGCAGGATAAACACAGGAAGTGAGGCATATTTAAGATGCATTATGCTAGGAATTTCAGGAGTGTCAGGAAGAACAGAATTAGTGATTGTGAGGGAAAAAAACCTGATCAAAATCCCAGAGAAATCAATGACAGTCTGTCCAGAAGTTGTGAAGACATCAAGGAGAAGGATGGGTAATATTGAGAAGAGATCCACTAAATGCCGTTTGTGTTTTAAATGGGATTGGTTTAAGGTTGTAATGAAAGAGACTATCTGATGCCTATTTCTGGCAGATCATTTCAATGGTGTTTCTCAAAAATTTTGTGTAGTTCAAGAAATGCAAGGAAGGCATGAGAAGGTGAAAGCTTGTAGCAGGGACTGTTGTCCTTGGTGATGAAGAAAAGCTGGACAAAGGAGTTAGGCTTCCATGCCTGTCCAACCACTTCTGCTATGATCATTTGCAATTAAGGATGTAATTGGGAGTTGGGGAGGCAAATTACATGGAATTAACGGCAAATTAGAACTTAGAGCAATTAAAAAAATCAACAGAAAATACTTAAAGCTAGGTGGTTGTTCTTGGTGGCTGGTCCATCAATCTCCTCCCACCAGTGGTTTTAAAATTTTATTCCTGTTGCAAAGCAGGTAGCAGGTAGTCATAAAATGCATGCCCATCACTCTCCACTGTCTCGAAACTTGCTTCCCTGAAGCCATTTTTAAATGCATTTCTCTCATTGTTACATCATCGTTAATGTTTTGTTTCTGAAATTGCTCTTGCTGACCACTACATGGTACTTAGCACTAAAGAAAGTGGTTGCTTTGCAGATGAACTCAGGGAAAGCCTATAGGCATATAGTTATCTGAGGTATTTAACCTGTAGGTGGGTAAGATGGGGAATGCTGGTAGAGTTGGAAGGAGCTGGGAGGCAACAAGGACTCTAAGAAAAAGATAGAAGCACTGAAAGAATGTCTAGTATTTGGTTCTTTCAGTATTTGTATGAAATAGATGTATTCTGGTGTCACACCTTGAAAAGCAAATGGAGGGATCTTGCGTGATTGTTCAGTAATATCCAACAAAAAGTCAGTGATAGAGGTAGAGCTAGAAATAAGGAATTTTTTTTTTTTTTGGTAGTTCTTAATACTGTATTCCAACAGCACCTCATTTTTAGAGATATCTGAGGGTAGACTTTCAGTATCCTTTACAGGCACATAGGATGCAGTGCCACACATATCCTTAGCCAACTGGAAGTTGCAAAGATTTGTTTAATGTTGCATTTAACTAGAAGAAATAATCCCTGCTAAGAAGCAGCACATAATAATACCTTTGGTACGGAACGAGCAAAGTATATAGATATTTGCTAGGTTCAGTTTAAGTATGGAAAGGGGCATTTGCCTGTGAAAGAACATACTTGGTGTATCCTGAAATGCCCACATTACTGTGGTGGGCTTGAGCCAGAACTTACAGGGGGGTGGCCTTCAGAAAAAAAATTAAAAACTTGCCACAGATTTTCTGGTAAAAATTCAGCACTTGTATGGAAGGCTTACAGAAAATAATTTAGGTGATCTGAAATCATTAGGAATGGAGAAGGAAAACTAATCCTGAGAAATAAAACACTTGAGACACATTAAAATGGTCACCTTTAGGAAAATAAAAGCTTAGAGAAAAGACTGCCAAACTTACAGCAGCAGGAGATTGATGCACAGTAACCTTACAAATTTGAAAAGGAAATGGCAGTACTATGAACAAAATAACTTTGTGCTGAGTGAGTTCACAGCATCAAAGAGTTTCTGCCAGCCAGTAATGAACTACTTGATTAACGACATTGAACAGTATCATAAAACACTCCTGGAGACTTTGGAGAACACTCAGAGCTGAACTCAGGTGCTTCCTTCCTGCAAGTTTTCCAGTTCAAATGATCAACACCAGCTGTCAATAAGTATAGGAACCATACTTAGCAGAGGTTAAAGCAGTATATTCAATTCCTTGTGGTTAGACTTCTGAAAATAACTGTGAAAATGTACAGGGAAAGCTATGTTTGTGCAATATTTGCACTAGAAATGTTATTTAAAATGACATTCACTTTTTCTAAGCACTTACCAGGAAACCTCCTCTGAAAACAGAAAATGGAGGAAATGCCTGACTATGATGAGGTATCTGTAAATGATCTTGAAGGAGCTTGAATGGTTGCCCTATTGAAGCCGTCTGATTTTGTAGTGCTTCCTGAAGATGTGATCTTGAATTGCACAATCACTTACGTTGAAGGTGTGACCTTGTATGTTTTGTTCTCATGAACCAAAGTTACATGAATGTACATCAGGTTCAAATCCTTTGTGAATCCAGGGACAAGAGGAGACCTTTTAAAATCCTGATGAGTTGCACTTGAAGGCACACCTTGTAATGTAATGACCCATTTCTGTGTGAAAGGTAAAAGAATGGTTTTCACAGTGGTATAAGACATATAAAAATATGTCTACATCAACATTTTGTTTTATTTCTCTTGGGCCTTTGTCGTGGTTTAACCCCAGTTGGCAGCTAAGCACCACACATCTGCTTGCTCACGGGTGGGATGGGGGAGAGAATCAGGAAAAAAAAAAGTAAAAAAAGAAAGTAAAATCTGTGGGATAAAGGCAGTTTAATAGGACAGCAAAGGAAGAGAAAGTAATAATAGTAATAATGATAAAAGAATATACAAAACAAGTGATGCACAATGCAATTGCTCACCACCCGCTGACGGATGCCCAGCCAGTCCCCGAGCAGCGATCACTGCTCCCCCAGCCAACTCCCCCCAGTTTATATACTGAGCATGATGTCATATGGTATGGAATAGCCCTCTGGTCAGTTTGGGTCAGCTGTCCTGGCTGTGCCCCCTCCCAGCTTCTTGTGCACCTGGCAGAGCATGGGAAGCTGAAAAAGTCCTTGACTAGTGTCAGCACTGCTTAGCAACAACTAAAACATCAGTGTGTTATCAGCATTCTTCTCCTACTAAATCCAAAACATGGCACTATGCCAGCTACTAGGAAGAAAATTAACTCTATCCTAGCTGAAACCAGGACAGCCTTATACTCATTAAGATACTGCTTTCATCTTATGGTCAGTCATGAATGAATTTTTAAAAATAAGCAGTGGAACTATATATCTGGAATCGACTGAATTTCATGGAGTATAAGCATCTAATTCTTGTAGTCAGCTTTATAAGTCTTGCCCCTGTGCCATTTGCTTGATTTAAAAGCGTTTTGACACTTCAGTACTGTAGAAGTACTTCTGGAAATAATCATCTAAATTGTTTAATGCATTTGCTTCATTCCCATCTGTTACAAAAGTCCTCTGGAGAATTAGAGCTCATGTAGTCTTGAACAGCTCTTTAAGGGGATGCAAGGAGCTTTCTGGCCCCTGTTGGTTAATGACAGTTCTCTTCCATGCAGATGTTTGATACCAAAGAGTAGCCTGATTTCCTGGTATTAAGGATCATCTCATCTGTAGTGATGGAACTGCTTGAAATTTGGTATTTATGTCAATATGAAGTAGGTTAAAATGAAATACATGTATTTCCAAAAATCTAGATTACTATCAATCTGAGCAGGAATAAAAAAACACTGTATAATTACAATTGAGTTGATTCTGAGAGATATTTACTGGGTGTTATCCAGCTGTCATGTTGTTTGACTAAACACGTAGCTAAGAACTTGGTTTTACATAAATTGTGTAGCCTTAAGCTTGCTTTTGCAGAAGTGATCATTCATTTGGATGTACATGTCTCTTCATACCCAAAGGCATTCCATCGCAAGTCACATCTTACCTCCCAACTGACTGCTGACTTGCTGATAGTGCTTAACCACACTTTTAGCAAGTCATTAATCTATAGTAAGACAAAAAGCTCTTTTCTGCCTGGTGGAGCAGTATTCAAGTTCTACTTTCCATTCCCTAAATCTTGTATTTTGTGTAAACATGTAACCTGAAAGTTTTATGCTAAACATTTATATCAATGGAATTGATGGATGTAGCTTTTTAGCAGCTTTTGATCTGAGACCAGCTCTGATTGTGATTAACCATTTGTGGTTAATTACTGTGATTAAGGTTTTGGCAATGATAGTGATTTGGGGCTGCTGCCTTCTGACAAAGGCTTCTGTCTTTGAGAGGGATCACGGCACCAGTCTTTTTTTTCCATTTACAATCAAGATACACTTGTCTGGCCTAGTCTTATTGCCAAAGTATTTGTGGAAAACATGTCAGGTATTTGTGTGTGTTTGTGGTCCCAGAAATGCTGTTAAGCTAGTAGATAGGTGAGTGTTTTCATGAGATTTTGCATGCATTTTGGTTCAAAACAGATGAAATTCTGTATGATTCTGGTGCTTCTTCTAAGTTGCACAGGCATATCCTAATGTATGGTGTACGGCCAGTAAGTTATCCAAATGGAGAGAGTAAGGATAGCAGGTTAAATATAAAGCCAAGAAATAGTAACCTGCTTTCAGAGCAAGAGGCCTAAACAGTACAGTAAAAGTTCATTATTTATTATTCACTTTGCATTATGGCTGCCATCTTCATTTAGGGAAAATAATTAAAAGAGGTGATAGATTTCTGAAAAGTACATTTTATTACTTCATTGTTGTTTTCTTCTTTAAGTTTAACAAAACCAATAATACACCATTGATATTAATTCTAAATACATGCTTAAAAGTGCATGGTTGATGAAGCAAGTGTCCTTGGCCACTGTAGGAGCATTAAGCCTGTCCCTCTGTGATGTTAAGTGCTATAAAGACTAACACAAGTATATGCAAGCACACGTGTACACATTAACATACACAGTCCACTGCTTTTCTTCACTCCTTCAAATGAAGCTGCATCTTTTTTTAGGGTGTGGATAATCAACTCAGTTCTAAAAGGCTAGTTCATGTAGCATCTATTTTTATTTAGTAAGAATGAGCTTATTAGTTCTAATATTGATTTTAATTTAGTTTTTCTCAGAGGGCTGTGTATCTGCATGATATAACCATTTGTTCTCAAAACAGCTGCTTTGCTTCTTTTTGTTTGCCAAACTGAGGCTCTGAAATTTTTTAGCACCTTTTGGTCCCCAGAGAATTAGTTCCTGGGAACTCTACGGCCAAGTGTAATTTTATTAAAATAATGATGAAAAGCAAAATCCAAAGTCATAACCTGTGTAAAATATATGGTCAGAATGATGCTTACTTCCACCCCCAAGTTGAAAATGGTAAAGAGTATACCCTAAGTCATAATGTCTGTGTCCTGTTTGACTTTTAACTTGGTGCGGTATGAAGAGGAGAGTGTAGATAGCACAGTCATAATTTCAGAGAGACAGTGTTGTCACTGATCATTCTCTATCTTACTTGGAATATGATTCTGGTGTCAACGCTTCACCATTGTTACAGTTGAAAGATGAAGGACGTAAATATGGTAAGAGTCCAGGATTTTGCTTGAAGCACAATACTGAGCAAGACAATCGATGGTTGGGATAATATTTATGGAAATGATGATACTCAAGATGACAGATGATATGCTTAGTGTTTCAACAAGATTTGTGTACACTTTATTAATTGTTTCCACTTCTTTCTTTTTTATTCTATTGCGTGCACCTGTTGTAAGCCTCCCTAGATTATGTAAGTGATCTACTGAAATTGAGTGTTATTTTCTATTACAAAATCAATTTAAACTACAAAAGAGAAATTAGATGTGCAGGTTTTTTTAATGAACCTGACTTTCTGTGTTGCGGTTTATTAAATATGATGGATTTTGTAGCTGCGGTGCTTTGGAATTCTGGCACTTCTCTTTGTTGTGGTTAATTTTTGGTCTTATAAATTAACAAGGCATCAAACAATGAAGTTAGAGTGTTGCTGGGTTGGGGTCCAGTCCCTGGTAAAAAATGCAGCTCTAGCATATTGGCAGCTAGACTGCTTGTTATTCATTGTAAAGCATCTAGCTATGGGAGTGTTAGATGTTTGACAGCATTGAATAGATTCCAGTCAGCCATACAAACTACCTCCAGTGAAGTGGAAAGGACCATAAAATTGTTTTAGCAACAGCTAATTCTCTTCAGTCTTTTAAGGCTTTTTTTCCCTTTTTTTCTTTAACTGTTTGGTTGCCAGTAGAAGATTTGCCAATTTAAACAGTAAATGTTTCCAAATTGATTTCATTTTTTTAAGATTAGTTACAAAAGATTTTCACTGATTTTGCATTTAGCATAGTTTAGATTTTGGAAAAACCTCCCCATCCAAAGTGAATATTTAACAATGGTACCTTTCTTTGAATATAAAAACTGAACTATAAAGAAACTTACAGCACTGGTTTTCTAAAAGTGATTTTTCTGTAAATAACTTCCCGTCCTGTTTTTTCAGACTAGCACCCAAATGCCTTGTTGTTAACTTGTAGGTATTTCACTTCATGTCCCTGCTCAACTTTTAGCTATTGAAACGCCATACAAGCTTAGGGCTGCAGGGTTCTTTTACAAGCAGCTTGAGGACTTCTCTTTTTGATCTCCAGCTAAAGATGTGTGTTAATTCTTCCATCTTTCCTTACTTTGAATATTTTTTTTCTCCTGAATAGCTTAGACTGTGGATTCAGTGTTTGAAAGAACATAAAAATGTGCCCTCACCGTCAAATACTTCATAATATAAGAGCTGGTTGCTTCACAATCTGCCTAGTTCAGTCTGCTGCTAGTTCAGTCTTTAAGAAAAAGTCATGAACACAGAGTGTTTAAATAGTCTGGGAGACACAGTGGCATTAGCTTTGGGGGAAGCCTGAAAGATTCTGGCTTTTGGAGTACAAGGGGAAGATGGAGAATGAAGAGATCCTCAGCTGTTACAGCTTCATTGAAGGGACTTAAAGAACCAGGAACATGGGTAAAAGAGGTTCAGTTTTTCAATCTGAGTGGAAGGCTTCATTCTGCTGACAGTAGATGGGGAAATGAGATTAGAGTGAAAAGCAAGTTGGTTCTCTTGTCACCTTCTGCCATAAAAGAGTCTGCCTTTTGTGAAGAACTCTTAGTCTTGTACACTGGGAAAAATGACATATTTCATCCAACTGAGTACAAACCTTTCCTTTCCTCTCCTGTTTGCATCTTTTTCCCAAGAATTATTTAGTTAGCTTTATATTAACTGAAATAATTAAGATCAAATTATCATTACTAGCATTGGTTTTACAGTAAATATGCCAGCTGTGTTAGGAAGGCATCAGGCAGCCAGCAGCATCAGCACATGGGGCTGGACTGGATCAGGGCTAAAATAACCAGCTCATGTGAAGAAACCTAGGGCACAGCTTGGAAACGGGATCCTGGTGACTCATGGTATGTGTTGCTTTCTTCTATAGTAGATGAGGTGAAAGCCCCTGGTGATTTTATTGTGGTTGTCTAGACTTTTGTTAATTGTAATGAAGCTTTACTTATTTTAAAGGGAATTTTATTCTTCTAGTCCATCTATACAAAATCTTTACTTCACAAACTTTTTTCTCTAGTCTTCCTATGTCTGTATGAACCAGAGAAGTTGTCACACTCTATGTAAGGAGAAATGGAATGATAAATCCTAGTTATTGAACTTGTTGTACCTGCAATTAGAGGAGAAGACCTGCCTTTTCATTTGGATACGTCAGTTCTACGGAGAAAGATGTGAGCTTTCTAAGGCTACACCCCTCATAAGCAGCAGCCAAATGCTTTCTGCAGCTGTAGGACCAAACAGAGCAAGTAGGCATCTTCCCCTGAGCAATCTCCTTCCTCTTAAGGGGACTCTGCTCAGAGCAAAATTTGGCATTTGCATAGAAAGATGCACAAATTTTGTTGTCCGTGACTTCAAGCAATGGCTTAGCTACCTCAAGTGTTGGCTTATCAATGTCACTAACTGGAGATACCATAATTTTCAAGTCAGAATCACAGAATCTTTTGGTTGGAAAAGACCTTTCAGATCATCAAGTCCAACCGTACCTGTCCACTACTAAACCATGTCCCTAAGCACCTTGTCTACCCGTCAGGACGGGGCCTGAGCATTTTGACAGTCATGTATTTCATCTGAGCTACTAGCAGTCACTGGGACAACTTCCAAAGCTTATTTTTTCCAATGGTAAGAGCCTCTGTTCTCCTTACCTGAAGCAGATATTGGTGACTCCAATCTCTTTTTCTGCAAACCTGCTCCACTCTACACCATCCTCTGTAGTAGTTTTCTGGGAGACCAAATAGTTTTAATCCTCTCTAATCAAATTTTGTGTTGCTTTTATTGCAGACTTATAGCTCATGTGCTTGTGAGCTGTCACAACACGTGAATCCTCATTTTCCCAGAGGTGGCCCTAGTTGCTGCTGAGTTCCCCAGAGGGCATTTACTACTGGAAATATTAACAAGGAGGATAGGGGAAAGAGAAGAATATGTCATAATTCTTAAAATGTATTCATCAAGTATTCAAGTCTCTGCTTTGTTCTATGTAGTCAGAGTGCAGTCAGGACTGCAATTTGAAAGATCAGCACAGGGCCCTTGTGTCTTGGACTGGCAGGAGGCAATAGGAAAGTATGATGTACAGGAAGATGATTTGAGGAGCAGAAGTCTGCCTGGATAGTGAAGAGGAAATTGGGGTATTTACGTCCATTGTTGTGCCCTTACTGAAGGATACTTGTTTGCTCACATGATGCTGCAGTAGAAGTATTCAAATATGTGCACATATTTGTTTGGAAGGTCCATTGGTTCTTTTCAGGGAGACATCTATGCTTTCTGTCTTTGGTTTTCTTTCTGATTCAGTCAATACTTTTTGTTAAAAACATCACTTAATAAGATGGGTTTTTTTGAATCACTGCTGTTAGTTCAATATATGGAGTTTACCCTTGGTTCTCATTTTATTCTAAATACACTTGCTATATCATTTTAATTACATGCTGCTTTTCCTTTTTTTCTAATAAGCAAATGTGACACTGCTTCCTCCAGTGGAGGCAAAAGGAAATAATCTTTTTGTACTTCTGTATGAACCCTTGCTGTCACACTTTTACATGACACTAGACCAGGCACTTGAACAGCTTGATGGATTTTTATCTGCTGATTTTTCTGTGCTGAAAGTTGGAACTTGGCTGCTAACAGCAGAATTGCAAACAAAAGTTTCGAAACAAGTGACGGTGAAGCAAATCAGAGAAGGACATTTGTGGTGAGTTGACCTTGGCTGGCTGCTGGATGCCCACTGAGGCACTCTCCATCCCCCTCCTCAACAGGACAGAAGGTGGAAAAGCTCATGGGTCGAGATAAAGACAGGGAGATCCTGTATCAATTACTGTCATGGGCAAAACTGACTCAACTTGGGGAAAACTAAGTTATTGCCAATCAAAATGGAGTTGGTTGGTGAGAAACAGACAAAAACTAAAAGGCCTCCTTCCTGCCCCTTTCCCCAGGCCCAGCTTCACTCCTTCATTCCTGACTCCTCTACCTCCCCTTCAGCTCCTCTGGCTGGCCCAGCTGTGCCCTGCCATGGGCGGCTGGAACCGGCTGGAACTGGCTGTGTCTGGCACGGGGCAGCCCCGGCCTCTCCTCACAGAGACCCCACGGCCCCGCTGCCACCACCTGGGCACAGGCACACGATATGGGCATGAACACAGGAGTAGAAATAGCTTAGATCAAGGACCAAATTTTTTAGGGAATGGAAGATTCAAGTAAGCAATTAAACTTAAGGTAGACTTTCAAAAATAGTAAGTTGTGTCTGAGCAAAGCACTGATTTGTGACAGGAATTCATCATTTATATTTCTGAATTGATGGGCATTGGCAGAAGGGGAAAAGGGGTACAAAGAACTGGAGTAGTGATTTGAGGCAATGGAGAAAAATATTACACTATTCACAATTAAAATAACAACTGCAAAGAAATCTTTGAAGGAAAATAAAATGAAAATGTAAGGGAAAAACATCTCTTGGATCTAATTGCATTTTTTTATAAAACAAACTTATCACAGTTAGAATGGGACAAGTGGTGGTTTGGAGAGAGTTTAATTTGCATAGGAAGAAGGAAAAAAAGAGGGGGGAGGAAAAAGAGCTAACCAAATAGGAAGAGATTTAGAAGAATATGAAGTCAAAAGGAGGCAGAGCAATGAGAAAGGTATGTAAGAAAATGAGACAAAAGATATGGAAAAGAGCTAGAAAAACAATTATAGGGAAAAAAAGCCCCCTTATTTGAAGAATCAAAGAACTGGAATGTGTTTTAAGACAGAATAAATGATGATAATTTCTTACTGACTGTAGGCAGGTATCAACAGGTGGCATGGGCTGGCTGGTCTTACAAGTCACTAAGCAATGCAAGCTGGTTGCCCATGGGTTATTCTGAGAAAAACAGATTTAATACAGTGGGGGTGTCATGAGTCAGGTCCTGAAGCAGCATGGCCATGTTTACAGGTCTTCTCAACCAGGCTTAGCAATTTGAATAGCATCATATAAACACAGCTGTGCTGCATCTGAATGAAAGCACGTAAGTCTACGTGGTGCTGTACATGGCCATGTAAGTTTACCAAAGCAGAGCAGTATTCTATTTTTCCTTTGCTGTCGTTGCACTTCAGTCAGTGGTTTCCCTCAGTGCTGTGTGGCTGCAGTGCTATGGTTTTTCCAGTAGGTTGAAGACATTCCACATGATGGGTTTCCCATGACACCCTGTGGGGAAGGATGTCACATCAGCTAACTGACCGGGTGGACAGACTCCTCTGAAGAAGTTTTTCTTTTCAGTGATTATATTCCTGTTATATTCACCTCCTTTTTTTGTTAGTTGGGGCAGTGGTGGGGAGTTACCAATATCAGTATTGTCTCCCTTCCCCCTAGACTGCCCTGTTTGGATAATTCTACCATTTCAAGCTAGTTTTAGCCATATTTTGCCTGTGCAAGAGGAGACTTGGATGGACTGATCTGTCTGTGAGTTCCCCTGAGCAGTTAGCCTAACCTTCTTAGGTGTGCAGTTATCTGCTGCTGATAGCTAGGAGTGTGTAAATGAAAGCACACACCTTTTCACACCCATGGTGGCAGCAGATCTTTAGGGCTTTTGTTAAGTTTCTCTTGCCCCACTTGGCTCTGCCCTGCCTCTTGTCCCTTTAATTGGTTCAGTGTTTTACAAAAAAGCACTTTGCATTTTTTTGCACGGTATGTGACGCATTACTCTATAAGCTTTAATCATTAAGTATATATAACCTATACTTCTCCTATTGTGTAAGCTTGCCAGGGATATGCCCTCATTTCTGAGGCTTCATCCTTGATAGAATTAAGAAGAGTCAACTTCTTGAAGAATCGGGTCAGGAAGCTGCTCCATTGATAGACTCTGAATTTCAGTATGAGCTTCATTCTTCATGATGATTACTTGAACTGACCTGAAAGTAAAAAATAATGATTTGTTCATTATAGTTAACTATGAAAATATATAATCAGTCCATGATGCCATTTTCAGACTACACTTAGACCTGGGATGCCTAGCTCATAAATGTAATACACTTTTAAAAGCCTTTTCATATTCCTCCCCACTGCATATGAACTCATGAAAATTTTTCATCACTGCTCTCCAGTATAATTATGCTTTTTTTGACATCAGACTCCAAAGAAGTTGTATTAAAAACAAGAGGAAAGTCAGCAGCTAAGTTTTTCAAAGTGGGTTAAGCCTAGGTCTCTGTCTGTTCATCTTTGAAACTTTAATCTTTTAGTACAGAAATTCGTGACAGCACTGTGAAGTGCTCAAAGAACGTGTACCTGCTGTGGGCCAGATCCTAGCGAGTACAAGTCTTCTGAGATTGAGCACTGCAATGCCAATTCATGTCAGCTGAGGGTTTGGTCTATGCACGTCTTCACGTGCTTTTGGCCCCTTGAACCACTATAACCAAATTGCAAGTGCTTGGATTAAGCATGAAGAAATAATATACACAGAGAAGTTTGCCTGGGAAAGAATCTGCTGACTTCCCAGCCCTGCTGATGCATTGTAGAAATGACTCTTGTGAGTCACAAATCACAGCGTCAGTGTCGGGTAAATGTTTGGATGTACATGCCAAACCTAACTCACTTCTATTCAGAACACACACAAACGTGTCCCAGTCTGAATTTTGTCCCTTGTAGCCTTTTGCAGAAATGGAAGCAAGCTGCTTTCTGCTTGGAGTTGTCTTAGTAGGTTTGTACTGTCAAAGGTTTCAGTGCATAGAAAACTGGCAACAGATTTAGAGGAGGTTGTCACATCTGAGCTTCTAAGTCAATATTTGTCTTGTATATAAAATATGCTCCAATTCAGCCTCTTCAGTAGGATCTGTGATTGACCAGCAGGACTGAAAATGGCAGACCTATTTTTTCAGTACAAAGTGTGTGACAGACTTTTTTTTTTTTTTCTTCTTTCTAGTTCTCAGATGCTTTGCCCTCATGCAGTTCATGATGGGTTGAAAACTGGATGTTTTCCACAGCTAGTACAGAATGTATTGAGTGGAATCACATGATGCTAGAGCTGGAAGAGATCCCAGGAGGCTATGTAGTCTAGTGGAAGGATCAGCTATATTTTTATTTGGTTTACGTTACTTATGTAACGGACTAGAATAGTACTTATGGAGGCTGGTGCCAGAAAATGAGGAAACAGTTAATTTCTTTTGTAGTTCTGTCTACTCTTGTTATATCCACCTCTTCCAGTCCATCTAACTAACGTTGGCAATCTTAGAATAAAGGACAGAGCCAATAACGTCACTCTAGTTTTTGCATTTATATAAACTGTACTTACATAGTTACAGCCCTCTCCTTTCACACTTCTGGTCTGGTAGTTGACTTCATCTCTAAATAATACTGTTCATTCTTATCTCTAGCTTATCAACTCTATGGTACTTCTCTGAATTTTTGGCAACTGCATGATTTGTTAACTGCTTAATACTACAGTGCAATTGTAATTTGGTTTAGACCAGACTCAATACTGAAGATGCAGAACCGAAGCAGAAGCCGAAATTACTAAGGGGAATTGCTAGGTTGAGCAAGAAAAGAAGAGTGAGGATCTGTTACTGTCAAATTTCAGCTTCTTAGGGAAAAGTGAAAGATTCAGTCTAAAAAGAAATGAGTCTTTAACTGAAAGGTATGAAAGTTTTTGTCTGAAGCGTGGGAGAATGAGACTGATCTTTGGAATCACGGTGATATGACAGGGGAAGTCTGAGCAGGCGGTGGTGAAGGAGATAAGCCGGTGCATTCTGCTGTTGAAGAACTGGAAAACTACTCTGGGAAAAACATAAGGGAAGAAAGAGAGTTTGTGTCATTGGTGAGAGTAGTTTGGTGTTTTTTTTCCCCTGGGACTACTTCCCACTTTCAGTCTGCTTTTCTAAATGCTTATCCTAGATCTACAATAAAGTTGGTTCTAAAAGATAATAGCATGAATCAGAAATAGGTAGTGGTTTATGCTACTGTGAAGTTGCATGGTTATGAACTATTACCGGATACTTCTTGGAAAGTCAGAAATTAAGCCATCAAATATTGGACTGGTACCACCTTGACTTTCTCCCTAATTTTTCTTGTAGTAATTTTACGAGAAAAGTAATGAGAGTTGATTTTTCTTGTTTTACCACAAACACCTTAAAATTGCAAACTATTCAAGTAGAATGATTGTTATTGATTTTCCTTGCTTTATCTGTAGGTTTCATTGCATCCTTAGATTATGTGGACATATTGAAAAGTGTTAAAGACTAAGAGCTCTTCCAGTCTTTTGAGATTACGGAATTGTGATCCAAGTAACAAAACCAGCCAACTAGCCAAAAAAAGCAGTTTTATTTTGCTTTTGTGTTTTTTTTGTAGTGGCTGGTTTACTTTGTGCACTAGTGGGAGACTAAGACTATAAATATTAGCTTGTCATTGTAAGGTCTGAGTGGTTCCAGTTTTGCCTGTGTACATTGTCTATTTGTAAAATGCTTTATGAAAGGTTAGGGAGAGAACAAGAAAGTCTGAACCTCACTGGTTTGCTGCCAAAGACCAGTCATTTTAGAGGCATTTCTCACCAACACATTGGTAACGATTAGAGAAATAATCGCTATTTTTTGGGTGATTTGGAGGGCGTTTTTATTTAGGCTTTTCCTTCTGAAGTATTTTTCCAAATACTCCCTTGTTTTCCTTTTTCTTTTGTCTTAGAGTTACAGATTTTTAAAATATACAGAGAAAATGTATATATTGAAAGAATAAGCTATCCAATGCCATGTTACTTGTACTTTGTATTATTTTCATTTACTTTTTCATCTACATATAGTCTGTTGTTTCACAGATTGAATGGGAGAACCTCACTTTCACTTATCCTGGTGCTGCTTTGCTTGTTCCTTGCAGAGTTAAGGACCAATAAAGTGAGCATACTTTATAGCTTCTTTTCAGTATAAAGGGCCTTCAGCATACATGGCAATCAGGCCACTGTACTTTAGGTTAATCCCCACCCCTCCCTGAGCTCAATCCTGAAAAATAAACAAAACTCAGGGCAAAGGGGTTTGCTTAGCAGAAGGACTGAGCTGATATTACGGATATAAAAACATAGGGCTCAATTCCGCGAGAAACTGAGTATTCTGGCCCCAGTCCCATAAAGCACTTAAGCACAGGCTTAATTTTAAAGCAAGTAGCAGATTGACTGACAACTAGAAAGGCTGAACCCATAATCCTTGACACTACATGTGGAGGAGGAATTGGGCTGCTCGTGCAGTTGTGCCACAGCCAGGGTTTGCTCCTCCAGTGCCCAGGTGGGATGGCAGCACCCAGGTCCCAGGTGGCAGCAGCGGGCTTTCTGGGAACAGCAGACCCCTGTGGCCGCCTGGGCACATGCCAGGTTGTGCTGCTAAAGCCTGGTGCCTTGCACAGGGGCTGCAGGCCTGGAGAGCAGAGCAATCTCCCTTGCCAGGGGGAGGAAGGAAAACATGTGGAAATGCTCCCTTACACCATACAAGAAGTTTCCTCCACCCAGCAAATTCCCAGCTGTCCTGTGAAGGCTTTTGTGCTCTTTTTCCTGAGCTAAGCTCTTGTATAGCCACTCTGCACATGAGTTGTTCTGTCCAGGAGGAATAGACACGTTGTATCATAAGGGGCTCCTCTATAAGGGGAGAGGGAGCAAGTAGAGGACTGATCTGTCAATCAGCTGTCAGGCATCCTGGCATTTTCATGATGAGTTAGGCTCTGTAGATGCTTTGTGGCTTGACTAACAAAGAGATTGATTTTTTTTTTTTTTTTTTTTTTCCAAATTCCCCAGTGCTACTCCTACAGTACGTGATTTTACCAAGGTGTTTTTTTTTTTTTTAATACTTTGAAAATGTAATACAGAACATTAATAAAAAAGAGAAACCATACACACATTTGAAGATTAATTTTATATCAAGTTCTGTTTTCTTTTGGTTTAAGATTGTGATGAAGCTGCATTCTTGATACATTACCAGTGTCTGCTTAATACGGTTTTCTAATTTTATATGCTTACTTGTTTGTGTGCTTTTCCTTCAGAGACCATAGGATATTTGTATTTTGCATTGCAGGTACTTGCATGTGTCTTTTATGTTTTTACATGCATTTATAATGTTTGGTGAACAAACTCTAATTTTTTCTGTGTGGTATAAGTTACAGATACTTATTCCCAAGAAATATTTCTTTTTCATAAAGCGAAACGAGTGCTGTAGTCATCCATCTTTCTTTGATCTCCGTAGTGTGTTTACATATATCGCAAGTGCTGATTGTTACTATGTTCTTTTTTCTTCCTTTTCTTCCTTTACTGTCTGAATCATGCTATTCTGTTGGTATTTATAAGTAATGGATATCAGTATGCTGGTCTGCAATTTTGGTCCCTGGTATGATTTAGTGTCACGGTATCTTAGATGATGTACCTTTTATTTTTACATCGCTGTATAGCTAGCATTCACAAAGTAGAGGTGACAAAGTTAAGGCCATGTATTTCTATCTTCTGCAAAAAGTCCTGAATGGCTTTCCATAAAATGGTGAAACTTTCCTATTTTGAACCAGATTGGAAGTGAATTATCTAAAAGACACCAAGGCTTCAAAAGTACAAAAGTGTATTTTTTGGAGGTGGCTACCAATGGCAAGAAGTTGCAAAGAAAATAACTGGAACAAAAGGTTAGTTCTGATTCGATAGACATGGTTAGCATTGCAAGCAGACTTACCTCCCACACTGCATAGCAATGAGAAGGGAGCTTGGTGAGAAAGTTCAAACTGCAGAAGATTATCCTTTCACAAATAAATTCTTTTAACAGGCCCCTGTTGAAAATGGTAAGATTATACCTCTGAGGAGAACTACCTCTCTGAAGAAGTGCTTATGCCACTTACAGTTTTTGGAAACTCTTAAATCTTCTTGAGTGAAAGTAACAAACTTTTCATCCTTTTAAATAAGATATGCATTTTCTGTCAAGAACATGTCTATTAATTGTGAATTACTTAGGGAACTAATACTCTTTAGAGAAAAAAATACTGAGATTTGCATAGCAAAATATACTTTTATTCCTTTTTATTGCCATGCTTTTTGAGTGACTGCAAGTTTCTTCAGCTTTCAAGTAATAGTATCTAACACATTTTTATGTATCTATCTCATTTATTTGTTGTGAGTGTGCAGTTTGCATTCTTCTGACACAAAACATTTTGTTACAGCGCAATCCACATTCTCTTGTGGTTGCAAGGGTGGGCAGAGCTTAGTCCAATGTGTCTACCTTCATTGGGAGTGAACTCCAATATTTGCCACATTAAGATTATGCTGTATATGGTAATTTTAATATTTAGTTGGCTAAGGTGGAAGGCACGGATGGCAGGGATGGAGAGAATACCAACCATTGTCTTAGTTGTAGTTAACCTCTTGAAAGGTTGAGAGGGGATTTATCCATATTTGGAAAGTATTTGTTTCAATGCCCAGTTTCCTATTAGTGACAAATCTCTTTTTTGAATTCTCAGTTTTGAAGCAATAATAATGGGAAAATTTTAATGTTGAAGTGGACTGCTAAGGAAGATCAGGAATAATCTCAAGGTGATATAGGCTGTATTCCATGCATGCTTCTTATTGCCAGTGCGTACTTCTATTTTGTTACTTTAGTTTTGAAAACTGGTTGTTCTTCAGCTTCTTCCTGCCTCCCCCCAGTTTGCTGTATATTTGAAAGGTTAATTTTAAATAATTCTTTTTTTTTCTTTTGCCTTGGGTTGTTTAAAAAGTGAAGCTTGGAGAATGTTTCTCAAATGATTCAAGTTTCACTTTTCATACAGAATATTAATAGTGGCAAGTCCTGAAGCCTGCTGCTCTTGTTGAAAACTTGCAGGGATTGGTGCTATGGAAGTCAAGGGCTGGAGAGAACATCTTCCATTCATGCAGGTCAGTGTCAACAGCCACATGGGTGTGAATAAAAAGGCCATTTGTGAAAACTGGTAATTGATTTCTATTCTAAATTTTGGGCTGTCATGTTTTCTGACAGTATTCCAGCTCTATTTCCAAGTAAAACAGAAAAAAAAAGTCCTTACAGATAGTACTGCAGCTCAATCTGATTCTTCAAAATTAACCTGTTATCCTATTTATCTTTCAAATTAATTTCAACTAAAATTCAATTCTGGAATTGCATTCCTGTGAAGAGTAACAGATGAGTAACAGAGGAGCCTAACATTGTCTTTGAAACTACAAATATGTAAAGTGCAGGGGGAAACAATGCAATATCCTATAACAAAGAAATGCACAAGAAAACACATGCCTTTGGGAGGGTTGAGACCACTGGTCCTGAGTACTTGCCAACTGGCAAAAAATCCTTGGTCTCTGAGGATTCAGGAAGGAGGCAGAGACCTCCTACCAGAGAAACTCAGTCTCATTGCAATGGTATCCTTTTGGAGGCTTGTGGACTGACGTGATTTGCATTTAATGCAAAATGCTTCATCTCTGCAGCAAATAAATATTCTAGTCATATAGGAGTAGGGTCAGCAGATGGACTTCTGCATGTCATGTAACCCATCCCCTGCCTGAGTTTGGTGGGTTGACCCTGGGTGGATGCCAAGTGCCCACCAAAGCCACTCTATCACCCCCCTTCTCAACTGGACAGGGGAGAGAAAATATCATGAAAAAGCTCATGGGTTGAGGTAAGGACAGGGAGATCACTCAGCAATTACCATCACGGGCAAAACAGACTCAACTTGGGGAAAATCAGTTTAATTTATTACCAGTCAAATCAGAGTAGAATAATGAGAAATGAAACCAAATCTTAAAACACCTTCCCCCCACCCCTCCTTTCTTCCCAGGTTCAACTTCACTCCCGATTTTCTCTACCTCCTCCCCCTGAGCGGCACAGGGGGATGGGGAATGGGGGTCGCTGTCAGTTCATCACATACTGTCTCTGCTGCTCCTTCTTCCTCAAGGGGAGGACTCCTCACACTCTTCCCCTGCTCCAGCGTGGGGTCCCTCCCACGGGAGACAGTTCTCCACGAAATTCTCCAATGTGGGTCCTTCCCACAGGCTACAGTTCTTCATGAACTGCTCCAGCGTGAGTCCTTTCCACGGGGTCACAAGTCCTGCCAGCAGACCTGCTCCAGCATGGGCTCCTCTCTCTCCATGGGTCCACAGGTCCTGCCAGGAGCCTGCTCTGGTGCAGGCCTCCCATGGGGTCACAGCCTCCTTTGGGCATCCAGCTGCTCTGGCATGGGGTCCTCCATGGGCTGCAGGTGGATATCTGCTCTACCATGAACCTCCATGGGCTGCAGGGGGACAGCCTGCCTCACCATGGTCTTCACCACAGGCTGCAGGGGAATCTCTGCTCTGGCACCTGGAGTACCTCCTCCCCCTCCTTCTTCACTGACCTGCGTGTCTGCAGAGTTGTTCCTCTCACATATTCTGACTCCTCACTCCAGCTGCAGNTAGCAGCTTCTCACAGGAGCCACCCCTGTAGCCCGCCCCACCCCCCCCGCTACCAAAACCTTGCCATGCAAACCCAATACACTGAGGAAAGAATAATTATCTTTAAGCCATTCCTAACAGATGTTCTTTAAACTCTTCTTAAGGACCTCTAGTGGTGGGGATTCAGTAATGTCCCCAGACAGTCTTTTCAAGTTTTTCTGTTATTACTGTAAGAAAGTTTCTCTCGATTTCTAACTTAAATCTCCCTTGCAACTTATTACTTGTAAGAATGTCTCTTGTAAGGATATAGAGAATAGGTTATTCTTATATGCAGCACATTTTTACATAATTTAAGATCCTGAGTGTGTAATCTTTTTTTCATGCTGACTGGTGCCAGTTTCTTCAGCCTTTATTTGTTAAATTCTTTAG
This sequence comes from Balaeniceps rex, assembly GCA_013401315.1. Lineage (NCBI taxonomy): Eukaryota > Metazoa > Chordata > Aves > Pelecaniformes > Balaenicipitidae > Balaeniceps > Balaeniceps rex. The sequence continues at coordinate 32,986 of VYZW01047508.1, forward strand.
ATTTTTGACCTTTTTTATTGCTTTCCTTTAGACTCTTCAGCTGTCCAGTCAAGTGCTTCCTCAAATAGCCTGATATTTGCAGAGCTGGGCCTTGTGGCAGGCAGTTTGAGGCCAGTGGGTCTCTTCAACTAGTCAGGGTGTCTAGAGGGAAGAAGGAGGAGTGAAGTGAATACTTCATGGGTCAGGAAAGAGTAAATCTAAAACTCTGGAGTTGTATCAATCCCAACTCATCTTCTTGTAGCCTAGTTAGGTGAAGAAACTGGGATTTTGAGGAGGCAGACAGCTGGTGGAGCTGGAGTATTCACTCTCGAGGATTATGAGCAAATAAAGCTCCATTTCTTCTCTTGTCCTGTACTATGTGCCATGCTTGTCATGGACAGCTTTATGCATAACTTTGTTACATGAAACCCTTGAGAATTATGCCTTGCAGAAAACAATGAAAGCTTATCTTTGTACTGGGAGGCATTATCAATAGTGGACTGGGTTGGTTTTTGGTTGGTTTGGTTTTTTTTCCAGAATACATAAAACTATTCCATGGAAATCTTTTTTTCTGTCTACATTTCAGATTTATGGGTAGCTTTTTAAAAATTGTTCCGGTGTTTAGGTAGAGTTAATATTGCGTTGTTTTGGCAATGGTTAGGGGCCTTTTGTTTTTAGACTAATGAAAACACCTGTCTTTTCGCTCTAAAGAGTTTTCTGAGACATGCAGAGATGCTACAAGGAGATTAAAACAAAGTGAGAAACAATTTCATAGGAATGAATTTTTTAGGACCTAGGATATTTTTTTAAGGCATCCAGATTTTAAAACCAAGTGAGTATGGCACAGACAACTGTTTTTAGACATGCACTGTGAAATTAATTGCTTACATTTTTGCTGTCATCCTACCAAGTACAAAGGGAACTATGCATATACACGGTTTACAGTTTTTTGATATCTACAAAAACACTGCAAGTATGAAAGCTTTTTCAATTCAAAGTGCTGCAGAATGCACTATGTTTTTGTATCCCTCTTGAATTTCCACAGAACCTTGTAGAATTGAGAATAGGAGGTCAGATTCCCAAATAAATTGTATTTCAAAGTTTATTTGATTAGGGCATTTCAACTGTGACATAGATATCTTTTGTTTGGTAATTCAATTGCAAGTGGAAGCGTATTCTATACATCTTGTTAAGTTTGCCCTCTAGCTTGCCATGATGGGATAGTCTTTTTCATATGTATCAGCAAACAGAGTAATTTCTTCTCCTGTGTCTTTCTCCTGTATTGTTCCTCTGTTTCTCAAGCAGTCTAAATCCTTTTTTAATGGAATAAGTATTTTTCATATAGGAAAATTCTGGTTAGGAATCCATCTTGTTTTGTTCTTAAAATTAACTCTTTGGAAAATTAATTAGCAGTTTTTCTTTTTTCCATGTGATTAGGCTTTGAGGGTTGCCAGCAGAGCAGTAGGATGAACTTCAGGAACCTAAATGATGACTGTATATCTCCTAGGCCTTGTTGCACATAGAATTGCAGCTACCACAGTGAATAAATTTATTTGGTGGTATAATCCTTCACTGATGGAAATAGCAGTGGTTCTGAGTTGTTAGACAAACATCTATAAAATTAGATTGGCTTAACTGAATGCCAACAGTAGCTACTGTACTTTGCTTCATACTGGAGTTGAATATACAGAATGCTAGTGAAGTTTTAAAAAATAAAAGAAAATAGCCAAAAGCAACACATGTTCAGATGAAGAATTTGGTCATGCATGTTTTCCAGCAGCTGTTTTTATTTTAGGTTTAATTTAAAATACATTCAGCTTAATTCTGTGTTCAGAATCATCAAAGCCTACGAAAAATCCTTAGATTTTATTTCACAGAGATCATTATCAAGTTCTGAGCAATTGTATGTTTTTTACTTTCATATTTTGCATTTCTGGGGTTTTGTATACTACCCAAGGGCATGGTCTAACTCAAAGAATAACAGGAATCGGCATGCTTTTCACTTACCCTTTTTCATTATTACAGACATACTATATTAAGACCTGTTTTAGAAACAAGCCAGTTTTACTTTTTAACCTCCCATGTGTTTTATTAGGTTGCTGAGGTTTTAATTTTTTTTTAAATGGTTATGAAAAGAAGGGATTTTGGTCCCAATTCCCATTCATGCTATGGCCTTTCTAGAAAGTTTTGTTGTACTAAAGTTGTATATATAGGTCTTTTCAGTGGCTGATCAAAGGAGCAGAAAGGCCATAGTGTAAATGAGAGAAGCCCTTTGAGTCTATTTTTTCCTGGGAGATTGTTGTACCCTGTGGACCACTGTCCTCTTCTCGTGCTTTACCCACTTCAGCAAGCACTTAAACCCCACTGTTTCTCATCAAGTATTCTCTGCTGTAGTGTAGTTCAGAGTAGCAATGCCCATATAGACAACTTTAGGTAAAGGCAGTAAAAAATTTATGCTACATAGCACTGCCCTCCCATCCAAAATTATATTTCTTACATTAAGGAATCTCAACCCAAGACATCTAGGATTTAGGCTTCAGGATTCACTTAAACATCTAGAATGCAGGAAAAAGTTTTCTCTCCATGATCGTTCAGTCCTCTTTCTCTGTCTGATTATGGTAACAGGTTTTGTCATGTCAGTTGTTACCTATCAGAAAAAGTTGGACTTAACTCCTTTTGCTTAGGTAAACAAATAGCAGTCTGCTATTATCACATTTTGCTTACTGCTGTTGAGTGCTGATGTTGATTTGATAAACTGTGGCTGACAGACTTTGAGTCAGCTGGTTGCTATAGTCTAGCTTTTATTATATTTATCCCGTATGCATGTTGAATAATGAAAATTATATGTTTACAGGACACTCAAGATGCTTTCAGCATATTTGAATATCTACTTCCAGTTAGCTCAAAACCAGGCCAAACTGGGCAACAAGTAGACTGATGAGCTGACATTAATGAAAATATTGGTGTTAATTGTGAAATTCCATGCACGTTTTGGAGAAGAAAGAAACTGTGCAGAAGGCAATAAGGAAATAAATATTGGAATTTAAGAAATGGGAAATAAATTTTTTGTGATTAATATTTTACTCGCTATGATTTGTCGCTGAGAGATTACAAGATTTTACAAGTAAGCCACTTGCCTGTAGCTAGTCATGTTGCCTTGCAAGAGTCTGAGATTGACAATGAAATTGTAACTATGGTAGATTCTTTGTGTGGTAATGAAATGATCTCAGGTGTGTATATATTCCCTAGCTTTGGTTTGTTTCCTGCAACCAGATGATGACTTTTATCCTCACTGGTCTGCCAAGCTCTTGCTTCAAGAACTTGCTCCTAAATGAGACCTTAGGTTCTATCCCAGTAGATGCTGAAAATTGAGCTTTTGGCTGATTTGTTGGCTAAATCGGGGAGAATGTACCCCAGAATCTGCAAGATCAAAACCTTGCTGGATGCTTTTTAGGTCAATATTATAGTGATCCTACTTAAATAAGGAGGTCAAAGGAAGAAAGCTGAGCTGTGGGCACCAAGAGATGAGAATGAAATAACTGCTCTCTCTCCTGTTTTGCATTAAGCCTCTGCAAATGGCCATTTAGTTGGATATGTCACTGAAGATGCTGTGAAGAAAAAGAAGGCAAGTTAGGGCTTCCCATAACCGTCAGTTCACCGGCAAGTTACTTATGAAATTGAAACTGCTGTTACAGCTGTGTGAGCTGAGTGCTGCTGTGGAAGGTTGTGCGTGAGGAACATGGTCCATTGGGGCATGAACACAGGTGGAACCTCATGGCAAAGGGAAGGGTGGTAGAATGGGGCTCCTGCTCGAAGGGTGTCTCTGAGTACAGCATCCTGGTAGGAAGGGCAGGTCTTTTTGCACCACAATACCTGTGGTACTGGTTTAGTAGCAGGGTCCAATGCTGCAGGCATAGATGGGTGCAGGAAGTGGCAGCACTGTGTTGTGTATGTGTGAGATGCAGGTGCTGTGATGCGGGAGCATGAGGGGAGGAAAAACCAAGTGGGTCCCATGCTTGGAGCATGCGACCTGACAGGTCTGCCCTTACTACAGACATGAGCCTGGTGCCATCTGACTGAGAGTGCCAGTTCACCAGCTCAGGCTGCAGAACAGGGAATAGAGATTGGGATTCAAGCTAAGCAACCTAAACAGTAAATTACTTTTTCCTTTTCCTTTGTTTTACATTTTTGTGGGCCTGCTTTTTGAGGGCAGTGTCTCTTGGAACACACATTGAAAGGACCAGTGGCTTAATTGAGCTTCGATTTGAACCAGTGGTGCTTTCTTGTGGATGGACAAAAAGGGAAATTAAACTCTTCTCTAATGCACTGAAGGAAGTAAAGAAATGCACGTTATTAATGAAAAACTCTGGTACATGTTTTGAAAAGCAGATGAGCACAGGCCATATAGCTCAAATCAACTGCTTCCAGTTCCTATGTTAGGCAAGTAAGACAATTATTGAGCGAAACAAGTCTGTGTATTCAGGGCAGTTTAATTACAGCCTTAAACAATCAGTTGGGTTGCATTGATGATTGCCATCTCCTGTTGCTATGCTAGGCTGCTGGGTGGTCTTGGACATTAACTGGGTGCATCATGCCTGAATTGTCTGCACGTTTGGGTCTGCAGAGGCAGCCTTGGATCCATTAGGATGTTTGTGAGACCATGCTCTTGTGATATTTGTAGCCCAATTCTGCAAATCCACAAGTTTTAGGTAGTCAGGGCAAATATCTAATCATGCAGGCACCTTGCCAGAGCTTTCGAACTCAGAATTTGATTTGATTGTCAGAGAACTAAATTGGTTGTCAGGAGTTGGTCAGTTCCAAGCCTGTCCTACATGGTTTTCTCAGATTTGTTAATCTCTTTGCTTTAGCCCCGTTGTCTGAAAAATGGAGATAAAAATAAAAAGAGTTATGGCCTACTGTGAGGTGAGGGCTGTAAGATGGGAAAGTTGCAGTGTTGATAAATGCCACTCAAGACTAGCTAGAAGTGAGCAGAATACTTCCCAGAAGCATAATAGTCTCACTGAGCACATAATTGTCCTATGAATGCTATACTATAGGTTTGCAAGTAGGTAGGCAAGTTTTGGCAGGGAACTTATACTGTGCTTTTTGATTGTGTGTTTTGTTTCATTTTGTTTTTTTTTTAATTGTTGTTCATGAGCTATCTGTATTTAACCGAGTTATTTTCCCTCCTAAAACTCAAATTTCTTTTTCTTTTCTTTTGAAGTGCTTAGAATGTGTATTAAATGATAGCAATTTTACTACACCAAAGTCCCATCAGTCTTGGTACTTCTCTTGCCTCCAGTTTTTATCTGGTATTTTGGCATTATGCAGTGGCTTAAGCACTCGCTGTCCTATAAGGAAGGGAAGCCTTGTGTGCCTTTTAGAGGTAGCAAACAAAAGCACCGACTCTTAATCTTGCATTGTTGACTTCAACAGGTGTGAGATGACTCTTTAGTAAAGTACTTCAACACTGGAGAAAGTGTAGAGGTTTGTATACACTTATGTACCTGTTGTTTTCTCCTGCTTTGAGTGCTTGCTTGGTTTGTGTCCCTTTCTGAGATTTCTTGTGCTGCAGTTAAGGATCCACGTGTCTAGCAGGGACATCCAGATTTTAAATTCCCTGTTCTTAAGTGTCTTTTGGGTAGGAGGAGGGTGTTGTTTACCCTTAGGTGAATTACCAGAAGTCACAAAAGAAATGAAAAAGTGAATTCTCAGAATCACAGATTGGTTGAAGTTGGGAGAGACCTTGGGACATCATCTAGTCCCCTCCCCTGCTCTAACAGGGTCACCTAGTGCCCAGAACTGGGCACAGTATTTCAGGTGTGGTCTTGCCAGTGCTGAATAGAAGGGAAGATCACCACTCGTCCTAATGTAGTCCAGGATACCATTAGCCTTTGCCTCTAGGGTATGTTGCTGGCTCAATTAAAAATTTCTGATACCCAATCCTGTGCCCTTTTGGGACATCTTTTCCATGCAAATTCAGATTCTGTGCTGAGAACCCCTATTTTCTGTTAGCTTTCTGCATACACTCAGTGGGCTTTAAAGCTCCACACATGTGCACCGTGCTGCTTTTTATGTGATATGGTACATAATGTGCTGCTTTACTGCATGATTGATTCTTGACAGCATTGATAACACTAATTCAGCATGTTGTCAGAGCTGGTAACTCATATCCAGTCAGTTACTGGCAAAAGGTGATTAGTTTTTGTTAAATGGATGCAGTCACAGTTTATTGAAGTGACTGTGTAACTCGCTGTTGACTACACCTGATGTCCCTGCTTGAGTTTGTCAATCTTTGAGTAAGAGTTAACATTGTAAAAGGAGACTTACTTTGGATTATTTTGTGTTTTTAAAAGTCAAAATGTTAAGTTTTCACTATCCTCCGGCTCGAAAACATCCTGTCTGATTTCCTTCATAGTTTCTGGGATTATTTCTCTGAGATTTTATACAAAGTCTGAGAAATTTCAAACCAAAAGAAAGGCTATTTTTTTGTTTGCTCTTGTTGCAGAACTGCATCAGAAATGGGTTAGATAAGTACATGAGTGGATCTCAGAAATCTCAGTGTACCATCAGTGAGGAAATGGTTTCTAGATTAAGAAATAATGGCAAGGCTTCTTGGCTAGATGTAATGGTTTAAAGTGGATCCTTCTGTTGCTTTTGTATTAACAAAGCATGGATGAGAAACAAAGTTTGGAATGAAAAAGGCCTGACAACCATAAATGAAGAGTCATGGTCTTGGATCTGTTATAAGTATCTTTATTCCTTGTTTTCAGCTCTGTTTTCATACTGTTCCTCTTCCCTGACACCAAACAGCCATAATGGTACCATTCCAGCACTCTGAGCATAGTCAAAATGAATTCTGCAGAGAGCAGGCAGTTTAAGATGGTGCTTTCTTGAGACTGTTTTTCCTTTATTTATGAATTGGCCCTTGACTCTTAAGTTGAAAACAGGATGCATATACTAGTAAATAAATAGTGCTTAATATCTTGCTAGAAATATCTCTGTCTTGATGAAATTCAAAGGTACAATATTAAGGGTCTGATCTGCAGTTTGGACTTAAACTTGCAGATTTAGTATCTTCATCTAGTTTCAACTGCAGAAATGCTCAACCAGTAAAATGACGTTAATGGTTTAATAGTTCTAAATAGATCCACATTATCCAATCACTGTAGTAAATCCTCAAAGCATCCTTGCTTTCACCAAGTATACAAGGTCGGAGTCTGCCTGCCACACATGTTTAGAAACCAAAAGTTGATGCCAGTGAGGCCTGTCCCAGTAGATGTCATGATTCAGGCCCCCAGGAGAAGCTAGGGTTTTGCACTCTGCGCAGAGTCGCAGTCCTCTTCGATGGTAAAACTCCTGATAACATCTGCCTGAGGTCCTAAGGTAAAGGGAAAAACCAGCTGTTTTGGTACCCACTATAAGCAACACATCACTACTGCATTAGAAGTGATTTCTTTAGGAGACAGGAGAGAAGTCTTAGAATTTTCTTATAAATGTAATGTACTTGTCTCAATGTGAAGAATGTCTTCTAAATATTTTAAACAAGGGTGGCTGCTGCTGCTGCCCCTGATAATTATGTTGCATACTATTGCTACAGGTCTTGAATAATTACTCAAGTCTTCAGTGTCATCTACAATTACTTATTTGTGTTCAGAAAAAAAAGGCACGAGAAAACATGTTGATTTTGACAGCAATTGTTGGCAAATCATAATTGAAATGATGTATCTGAAAGTGTTCACCAGTCTTTTCTAATTATTATATTCCTGTTATATTCAAAATGGAAGGTCATTCTGACCTCCTTTGGAGGTCTTGACATTGTTATTGACATGTATATTTAGTGATTGCATAAACGTACAGCATTATTTCAGCTAATATGACAATGTGAAAGTATAATGCCCTTCTGACTTCCTACATATTTTTGTTAGGTCACTTTCATAATGTCTTTTGGAAGAGAAAGTTCATGCAATTCTGTCTATCCAACTAAATGCTTGTAGTAATGATGAACAGAAAAAAAATCTTAGAAGGATTTAAAAATTTTGCTGAAAATTGGTGTTTTCCTGCTCTTGATTAGCATTTTTGGCAAATGCTTTCAGGGTAGGTATATCAGTGCCCTTAAATATATAGGATATGCATGACCCTTCTTGTATCTTAAAATCTGGATCACATTTGCAGCATTAGCCAGCCCTAATACCGATGCTCTCTTCCCTGTAAATATCCCCCTGAACATACTCAGATGTCAGTTTAAAGTAACGGAAGCAGTTTTTCTCAAAAAGATTTGGAGTAAACTCTTTTACTTAGGAAATATTTCCTCCATTTATCTTCCTGAAACTTGGTTCTTAGGATATATCTACTGCAGAGAAAGGGGAGATTTTGACCAGGAGCTGTCAAGCCTGTGAGCCTGAGGTCCCTTCTCTTCTGTGTGGACATTCTGCCTGTCCCTTCACCACCCTGGGGCTTGTCCGCAGCTCATGCAACCCTGCTTTCAAGCACTCTGCAAAGGAAGAGGGACCCACACAGAATATACAATGGGTTTGAGAAGCATTTCAAATTGTCTGAGACCCTGTAGCACAAACAGTTATGTAGCTTATTTGCATAATTAAATATCTAATTAGTGTAATATTTTACAGACACCGAATCAGTGTAAGTCATGGAGTAAGGAAAAATTATTCTTGTTCTGTGTTACTGTTCATTGCCTTCTTTTGGATATACTGCATAATGCCAGCCACATGAAAACCAGTAACAAACAATTCTGTTTGCATTATATAAAGACTGGAGACAAAACACTTCAGTTGAAAGCTGTGTTTAGAATGAATATAGTAAAAGGGCTGATAGGATGATTGTTTTGGTTGTCTGGGCTTGTGCCTAGATACCTGAGTGGTCATGCCCACCTATGAAAGTGTGTTAAACTCGAAAATGAAGCTGAATTGCATGCTCAGAGAATTATGTGACTAAGTTATCCATCGATCAGATCTGGCTCAGGTTCCTAGTAATTCATTACAAATTTTTATTTGTTCATATATGAAGAACAAGTGTTTGCAGTCAACTTGGCCAGTTCTTCAAAATCATTCCTGCAATTCTGTTGTAATTATGATTGCAATAACTATGTATAGAGGAATGTAAGACTCCAGATGGGTCAGACTGATGGCCTGTTCTACCCAGTTTTCTTTGGCAACACCAGAAGGAGATGCTGTTTAGGGAGAAACACTCCCTCTTTCAGTAACACCCCCTTCATATTGATTCATTTTGTCACTGGGCCGTCTTGTGAATTCTGCTGCCAGGCAGCTGAAACTCGCTAAAACCAATGGGACTGACTCTGTTGGGGTGATGATCAAACTAGCTGCATTCAGTGAAAACGGGTCCCAATCTTGCCTTGGAGAGCTCTTGGGCATCATCAAGAAGTAAGGTACAGATCAAAATTGCTAAAGTTAACTTGAGAAAAAAATGGTTTATTTACAGCTCCTTATGTGACTATCTTCTAATCTGACTTAAAGCAAATTGAAGAGGCACATACTCGTTTTTTGACTAAAGATATCTAGGGAGGTACCCGAGTCTAAGGAAAGATGTTCTTTTGCCTGAACCAACTGGTGACCTACCTGAATCATGGGTTCAATCCCTTCTGCTTGTCAGTCCCCTGCTGCTAGAGGTTGCCAGCTCCATCGCAGTGATGGAGCTATCTCCAAATGGGTTAGCTCAAAATGAGCCTTATTACCTCAGCTGAACGCTGATACTGACGCTTGGCTGCTTTGACTGCAGAGGCCTATGGAATATCACCATTGGGACCTGCCAACAGAGGTGGGTGGTTCCAGCCCTTGCTGCTGGGGAGGGAACAGCAGCAGGCCCTGGAACCATTTGGTGATGGTGGTGGTACCGCCTTTGCACTGGGAACTAGTCTGTGCTAGGGACCTCTATCTGCAGTGATAACTGCAGCAGTTTTTTGTTTAGTCTATACAACATTTGCATAGTAGGGAAGCCCTACAAGGATATGAGTGTGTTTTCCTTTTTTTATGTGTATATATGTGTGTGTTTGTAAGATGTATGGTCTTGCTCCACTACTTTTTGTACTTGGTTATTGAACCTTTGAAGAACAAACTATGAAGGGTTTTTCTTAGTTACATTTTAAGCTTGCAGTGATAAAAGAAATTCCAGCAATATTTTGATAATTCCTTTCACTTAAGAATGGGAATAAATAATAAACACATAACATGCAATACCATTTTGATATTCTGTAATGAATTTGAAAAGTCATGAAAGGGAAACTTGAATAAAATCTTTTAATTGATTTTCTTCTTATGTTATCTTTAAATTTACCTAATTTTTCTGAGAGCTTTTAAAGTGACTCACTTGGATTGATTCCCAACGGAATTTTCCTTCCATACTAGATTATTGTAATTAATTATAAAATTGAGCTTAACCTTTCTAGGTTGTCAATATCTAAGGACAGATGTCGCAACTAACAAAGGCTGACTGTCAGGAAAGATTAGTACTGAATCTTGGAGGTATTGTGGGGGAGGAGGGGAGCTGTTGTTACCTCTCAGATGCTGTTAATATTTTGGTTTGGCTTTATAAATGATTACCACTTCTCTTTTCAGCTGGGTAAATATATATACAACTTGAAGAAAAATGTTTTAAAATCTCTTAACAAAATAGACAAAGTTATTGACTTATGCGTGCTTAAAAGATTTTACACGTGGGGATAAACTGAGAATAGTTTGATATCCTGACCAGTGCATGCAATTTTAAAAGCCAGTGAGAGAAGAAGAGAACTTCATTGTAATTCACAGTGAAAATTTGTTAGATATAAGCAGTACAGAATTCTCGAACTATCTGATTTCGTGTAAGGTATTCCCTTATTTTACGTTTTTCCAGAAATCCTCAACTACTATGCCAGTGAACAAAACTTGTATGTGTGCATTCAGATGCAGGCTTCATGGCATGCCCAGTTGCTCGGCTCAGTACAGATTATCTAACCACTCTTCCTTAAGGATGTTGTAGAATAAGGCCCCAAATTCTTGTTATTCATCATTTGCATTTTTAAATGGGAGAAGGCCTTGTAGAATTTGATTCATTTGAGTAGCTGCTGCAGAATTTGATCATTGTGTGTGCCCAGTGTTGACGCCTGAAAGGATGTCTCTTCTGCTGCAGACAGAACCTACAAAAGGCAGCAATGTAGATTCACACAAGCACAAAACCTCCTAACACAGTGCGTGCTTTTCTCTTTTCAAGAACCAATTTCAGGGCTGTTTGCAGAATACTACTGCTACTCCACTTTTGCTAAACGCTCGTCTTTCTCAATATATCTAGTAGCCTGGAAACTTGACCTTCTTAGTTAAAAAGGAAGAAAGATGAATTGTTGAATAGATGAACAAGAGTCTTTAAGTAGCACTTTTTATAAGGGCATCCAGGAGTACTGCTTGGCCTTGTAATACCTCAGGTTAGATCCTTAGAAATATGTAAGACGAAGTTGATTGCAGCTGTGTAAATTATTCTCCTAATAAATTCTATATGCTTGAAACCTGTCCCTTTTTGACTTGAAGCTTGTGTGAGTTCACATCCTATGCAGTATTGAAAATCCCTGTGACTAATTAATTAATTCTACTTCTCCCCATACAACCCTCTTTATATGTATACCTGTAAAATGGCAATGCATTTCTGATTTTGGAATGGGGTGCTTGGGACTGTATGCATGCTACTAGTCCAACTGCCTAGCTGGTTGAACCTACCATGCAGTTAGGGAGGTCCTCTGAGGTCTTTGGGGCTACTGCTTATTAAAAAAGAGGCAATAACCAGGCATTTCCTTAAGGAAGAGATTACAATTTGTGAACTTCTGCAAGGATACATGTTCTCCAGCCAAAAGACCTAGGAATCACTTTAGCTTTGCGATTTGCATCTGCCTGTTCTGTACTAGTGTGGCAACTTCGTTCCTGTTCTGGGCAAATGTTGCTCTAGCAACTCTGTTATATGGCTGAAGTATAACTGGTATTCAGTTTTCTTTAATCCTTCCTTGACCTTGAAATCGCTGCCTAAATTTTATAGCCCACATTTTTAGCCAGGGAATTTATTAGAGCTCTCTGGATTTATTGATTTCAAGCTCCAGCTTTTTGAGACTCTAAATAACCCTTACACAGTTTTTTCCTTTTTTGTATGGGGGATATAGTCCCCAGAGAAAAAGTGTGAGGGTCTTAAACTATAACTTGTCATCAAACAACGGTGCAAGCTGACATCCAAATTTTTTATAGTTGCTGTTTCCAAACCTTTCTGAGACAGGAGGCACTTTCAGTGTTAGCAACTGTGACAGACTTTCTCTTGCAGTTAGGGAGAAGCAAGAAGATATTCTCAGAGTTTGGTTGTTGAAGTGCCTCATCCCTGTGCACTTGTACAGGAGGCAGGGTTTCTCTGGCTTTGGGTAACACATGAAAGCACGTAAGATCATTGAAATAGATGGGGTTAAGTTGGGGAACTGAAAATAGATTTCAGCATCAATTAATCCATGTCAGCTCTGTTAAATAGTGTTCCATTACTTCTGCATCTTGCTAAGACAAGACTACTTTCCTGTTGATTTTTTTTTTGTTTGTTTTGTTTGAGGAAGATTGTGAGATATGCCTAAGAGTAACAGGAGCCCAGATGTTTCATAAAATATCAGGATGATCTGTACCTCAATATCTTTGTACTTGTCCCTCATGTTTCGGGATATGCCTATAGTTTCTTCTTGTTTCCTCACAATGTGAGCTCTTCCTTTTACAGGACTTTGTTGTTTATTTCTAGCACATTTGTATCTTGATTCCAAAACTGAACCTAGGAATATTACTGTAATTCAAATCACTTAATTAAAGCCAGGTATTTCCAGGCATAGCAGAGAACACACAGAGACTCATTTCTTATGGATTTAAATTCCATGGCTGGATTCTTTGATGTCTAAGTGTCAGCTCTGCCAGAAGGTTTTTCTGCCCCTGAGGAATTCATAATGCCACTCTCCTTGGTGGAATCTCTAGTATGTAGTAATGGTCAACTTCTCTAACTGCCAGTTTTCAGAAGATCTGTAGGAAATTAATTGACCTTAAATTGTCCAATAGATTCAAGATGAGAGAGAGGAAGAATGCTTCCCTCCCAAAGAAATACAATATATTCCTGTAGGAAAATGAACTAATAATCCATAGTTTGTTTATGTATTGCTGAACTTTGCTACTGGCAAAACGCTACATTTGTAATAGGTAACATATTCCATAAGAGAGAGAATATTTAAAAGAAGGCAAAATCAAAGGTTATTTGATCTCTTCTCCTAACAGTCTTTCTTATTCTTTCAGCTATTGCCTCTTCACTGAGTGTAAGATTTTGTTCAATAAGCTATAGACAGTGGCAATGAGCAATAAACCTTGGTTTACATTTTATCAAACGTAATCCCACTCATGTTTTGAGCATTGGAAATGAGCATTTTGCAACAATACTATAGTAATAGGTGACAGCCACTCCAAATTATGTATTTACATAATGAACTTCAGTTGATGGCTTGCTCAACAAAAAATGATGAGCAAGATATCTGGATACCAACTTGGTCCAACTCACAAATTCCTGTTTTCTCCAGTTACAGGGTCTTGGAAAGATGACTTTTGGAGTGGGCATCTCCCATTCCAAGGCTGTTTCCTCACCGTCTAATTCCTCTGATATCACCATAACCGCTCTTGGGTCCCAAATAGAAGGAATATTATCTTGTGCCATCAGTAATCAAGTGATAAGGATATGTCTGACCCAAAGGAAACAAGATCTCACGGTGAACATTCAAGTCTGAAAATTCAAACCTGATTTCCCCTTAACTCAGCGTTTCTTGCTTCCCTCACTTCAAGCTTGGCACCTGGAACCAGGAAACTCCAATTCTGATTTGAAATGCATTTGTGGCATGTGTGGTGCGGGGTACGGCTGTGCTCAAGCCTGCACAGCCATCAGGAACCTGGGCTGAGAGGTGTAATTTGTCAGAGGTGATCGCCCGGATGCTGGGTTTTTGCAGAGCTGAACTGGGTTACAGATCGGGGCGGGGTGGAGAAAACTGCTGGAAAATATGTCAGCATTTTAAGAATAAGCCCAATCACTAGAAAAATCTTGTATTTTAAAATACTAAACTTCCCATTACAAAATCAAAGAAAATTACTGTTCTGAACTAGTGAAAAGGTCTCCTGCTTTAGAGAGACAAGATTCTCTTGGTATCCAGAAGGGCATGACATTTTTCCCTTGTTTGATTATATTAGGTATATTAAATATGACCTCAATGTTTAAGGTTGCTCAAGCTGCAAGAGTTCAAAAGATTTTGGATGAGATTTTTTCAATTTATTTTGTTAAGCCTCTGCAGTAATTGTAAATAGTCATTCTTTTAAAGAACAAATAGTAAGAGGTCAAATAATCCATGTATATATATGACTCTGTATTTCATTACAGAGGAAAGTTCACAGGAGAAGAAATGTGGCTATTGTTGTTAGAAAGATACATATTTAAGAAGAATCATTGGTGTTTAAGTAAAACAAAGGTTTAATCCAAAGAAAAGTGTATCGAATTGTGAAACATTGTTGATAATTCAGAAGATAATGGGGTATAAGGAATATTAATTTTCAGCTATAGGTGTTCACTGTTAGAAGGCAGACTTGATTAAATATCATCAGGGAGACAAGAGGAATGACCTTAGTGGTGTTATAGTTAATGAGGGATGATTTTCTATCAGTTTGTAATTTAAGATAGGTGGGCTTATTTTTCAGTTTGAAAATCAAAGAAATAAATGAGCTTAGTCATTCTTTATGTTGATTCCTGATTGTTCTGAGTACTAAAAATTGAATTTAAGAAAAGACCAATGGATTTTCTGTTTCTACTAATTTTTGTTAAATTTTATCACAGGTATCTCCAGTTCCTTGCAGCTAATGTTTTGCAGTTCTCCTGCCTTTAACAATATTTCATATTTTTTGTTATTGTGTCAAATTCTAATGTCCAGTGTCAGTAGAGGAATGTTAGCTTCTATTTGAAAATAAATAAATAAATAATCACTTAGTTTACACTTTCAGTTTAAGAGAGAACTTGGAAGCAGTAAGTCATACATACAAGGAAATAAATCTTTAAAATCCTAGTCACCATTTTTAGTAATGTTATTTTTCCTTTGGGTGGTGAGTCTTAATTCAAGAGCTCTGAGTTAAATTGACAGTGCAGTTGTCTGGTGCCCTTAGGATGGGAGGGAAACCTTCCATGTTCTTAGTGTTGTTAACAGACAGGTAATTTGTAGCAGTAGATTCCAGATTGTTGCAGTTCCAGAAAATACTACTTTTTTTTTTTTTTTTTTTTTTTTTTTTTGTTTTTTTTTTTTTAATGCCATGCCTCATACTTTTTAATTTACACAGCATTAACTTATTTTTCATAGATGTCCTAGCTGGAAGTTTAACATGGTTTTCTGTACATGGGTGTTCTCATTCTTGCCATCAACTTTGTGACTGCCAAAATTAGCTAGTAAAACTCAGCCTTTTCTCTTATTTTGCAGAAAAATACACATCTCTGTGAGATGTCAAAGTTAGTCCACATGAAAAAATTAGAAAAGAAAAATCAGGTTTCTGTTTAACTCATCCAAAATCTGAAACAAATATGCCAAATAGGGATAACTCAAGAGCCATGGGAGACAATCTCTTGGGAGGGAGTTTGGTCTTTGCATCCAAATATGTAGGGTACTCCCACCTTCATGGGCATAAGTTTTCAAACCACCTGTACACACCGCGAGAGCAGTAGTGGGGTGAAATCCTCCATTCTTGCTGCCTCAAAGAGATGGGGAAGGAAGAGCATCTGGTGATCCACACTAACCTTGAAGAAACTTCATGCTGGAAGGGATGGGAAGAAAAGAGGGCTGATGAGCTGCCAGCCTGGTCCTGCTGGAACTGCCCAGGCCCCTGCAGCACAGGTAGGACCAGCCTGGGGAGCTGGATCTGGGCTGAGGGCTGTTGGGCTAAGCTGCACAAGGAGGCCAGAGCATTGACGGCACACAGAGTGAACTGTGGTCTGCCATGGGCCCTGCTGTGACACTGGAGAAGTCACTTTGTGCCTCTGCACCAGTTTCCCATCATTTTTTTGTTCCTTTAAGTGTCAAATGCTGTTTGACTATTTTTTTTCTTCCCAGTAAAATGCAATCTGGATCTCAGCTGAGATATTTAAGAGCTACTGTTATTAGAAATAATATATCGTTATTGTATCTTCCATCTTGTTAATCTCACTTCAGATTAAAATGTCTGTACAGTAATTTAAATTATGGAGCATTGCAAGTGTTTCTTAGCATATTAATGGGAAGAAAGGCACTAAAAGGCCCGCATGACAAAAAAGCGTGAATGTGATTTGCCCTTTCATTTAACGAATTACTTTCTTTTTAATGGTTAAAATTTTCCACTGAGAAATATTTTTTTCCTTAAAATATTGTGGTTTTGTTTGATATGCAGGAAACTGTTATTACTGGTTGAAAAGAAAACCCCAAAGTTAAGGTTTGGCATAGAAAATACTGAAACTTTTGTAATTTAAAGAGCAATTTTATTTCTATGGTATCAAAAATACAAATCAAAACAAAGTGAGTATTTTCATTTGGATGCTTAAACTATTGATTCGTAACAAAAGTGATGACTCTGAATCTCTTTGAAACTTCTCACAGGAAAAACAAACTTGGAGTTCTTCATTGCTTTTGTATATAAGAACCACATTGCTTTTCCAAACTGTGCTGGTGTTAGTTGGTTAAAACTGTCTTAAAATCCATAGTGACTAGTTTTGAGGTGTATGTGATTTGAAGACATGAACTTTTGTGGCATGATGTAATCTAAGATGGACTTAGCAGAAACCTATGCTGGGAATTTGGGTCCACATGTTGTGGGAGACCTGGGAAAACTGGGTCCCAGGAGAGAGCATCCTGTGCAGGAATGTGGTCCAGCTGTCGAGCTCCAAAGGGTTCAAAAGGCATTTTTGGTTTATATTTTCATTTGCATAGGGTGGGTTTTTCTTTTTCTTTTCAGAAGTTTAGAAAGGACTGAAATAGAATATTTTATTTCACAAAGTTGTGTTTTAAAGCAATGCCGTGCTAGTCTCTGGTGAGACCAGAACAATATACACAGTGCATGGTGTTTAGTGAGGCAGCTGGCTCCTGCTCTGACTGCTGGAGGTATGTCAGGATTAATCCAGTACGTTCCCATTCAATTGCTACGGTTTTAGGTTCTTCACAGCATATTATACTGGACCAGGCTGTAACTCATACAACTAAAGTTGATGTTAAGTGTCATGCCTCTACAGCTTCCAACTTTTGATGTTCAATTGTCCTGTTTTTTTCAGAGGAAAATATCTTAGCTTTACATAGCAGTAGTTTTCCTGGAGGAAATGGGCTAAGGGAGAGAAAATTGTCCCATACTTGCACTTATATATACAACATAGTGGTGCAAAGGGGCAGAGAAAATTATCTGAAGTCGTCTGTGGTCCGAAATATTCGGCAGATAGGCAGTTGTGACTCAGTAAGTGTTTTAAAGATGCAATAAATTGCACAGACCAGCAAGAATCCATCTCACCCTGGTTATAATGGAAAACTGAAGAAGGGATACCAAATTCAGCGCTGTGTAGGATGATGGATTCTGTGTGATTAAGGTCTCTGGTAGTATCATGCCCAGAGTAGGATTTCCTTTGTTGTCTTTATGTGTTTGCTTGAGGATTTAGGTGTGGGTGAAAACATTACAGATTACTTATTTGTGGTTTAGAAAGGGAAGAGGTTTGTCTTACTGTTGTCACCTAAAGCTGTAACAGCAAATGAATGTGGCAGGATGCAGGAGCAGTGTCAGATCCACAGTGCATAAAGCATGAACACAAGCTTGCTTTCTTCTGGTCTTGTATTAAATCCCCTATGAGAGGCTTCAGGAAGGGCAACAAGGGCAAATGGCTGAGTGATGGCACTGATGATTCCCAGGGCTGGAAATTCTCTTTTCATTCTGTTTTGTCCAAGAAAAGACTTTATTGACAGTGATTTGATGCTGACTTCTGTTGCTCATTTCCTTGTTTTAAGGGAACATTGTCTAGTTAAAGGCTGGAAGACTCAGTTGTATTCTGATTACAAGCCCCTTCAAACACCAAATAGGGCAGACGTTCCACCAAAATCTGTGTACCTACAAACTGCAGGGTATGTTTCTAAATGAAAGTTTGGTTTGGCAGCACTTTCATCAGTCACTATTTCAGTGTGTTTCCAGGTGTGCTGTAGTCTGGGTATCCAGTGACAAATCCATGACTGTTGGCTTTCTGATAGCAGTGCTCTTTGCACTGCCTCTTAATTTGGTCATTCTTATGCAGGGGACTAGTTTCCAGGTCCTGGAAAGAAGAATCCTTTCTTTCTCTCCTCCAGACACCTTCTCTTGCAGTAAACACCAACCACAAGGAACAAGCTGACCTTCAGGCAATTGTAAATCAGTTCCTCCATTCAAACCCGGTTTTCCTTTCCCTTCCTTTCATGCAGGTTGATAAAGTGTGTGGACAGCCCAAACAAGAAGAAGGGAACCTGTCATCAGACAATATAGTGCCAGTGAAGGAAGCGACTGAAATCCAGACATTCGTGATGGTTCACGCTAGTCTGAACAATAAAAGAAGGTAACCCTAAGCAGCAGTTGCTTTGAAATAAACTCTCTGCCTCACAATTTGTGTTAATGGTTCCTTGCACCATAGTGTTTAAGCCAGAGCCACAGTTCTGTCACGCTGTCTGTGTGCTCTCCAGCCGTTGCCATCACTGATAGCTACACAGATGTGTTTGTGGTATTACATTGCAGGTCTCTCCAAGAAAAGCTTTTTACAGGCCAGACTTGATGTCATTACTTAGCACCAAGGTGTTCATTATTTCCAGAAACTTTCAGTGAAAACAATGAAAGCTTTTCTTCAACAAAGTCTGAGTAATTTCCACAGATGAGTCTAAATGACTTAAAATACAACTGCCCAGGTCTTTAAGGACTTGAGCTTATCCAGGAGCAGAGGTGGGAAGGAGGAAGGGATGAAAAGGAAAGGTTAATTGCCCTGACACAAAGTCAGTTCCTCATTTCACAGGGCTGGGGAGGAGTAAAAAGGTCCCTTGCAATCTCCTTGATTTGTTACAGAACAGAGCAAGAGCAGAAGCATTTATGCTTAGGCTTGTTGTGTCCATCTTGGCTTCTGTTCTTCAGCTGTATGCTGGTTGAGACACTAGACGGCTGAGTTACTGCCACTGGCCCTGGCATGACTATCCCTGCTCCCAGATCTCCTAGTCTGTAAATTTTAAGTGGGGAGGAAAGGGTGTCTTTGCAATCCCACTCATGATATGTGAGTAGATGTCAGAGCTAACAGACCATAAAATCACAATGACATATTTCTGGCTAACATGTTGTTCTCTGTAACACCAGTGTAAATCTGGAACAAGTTCAGCGAAGTGAGTGGAATTATGCTGGGTTTACGCCTCTATCTGAGAACAGTATCTAATCTGCCCAGGGAGTCCACATGTATCTCTGTATGTTGGATAGGTGGATGACAGATGGCAATATTAAAATTTCCATAGCCTGGATCCTGGAGTTTGCATTGTGAAGATGAGATTTTTATCCATTTCTATTTTAATTCTCATCTAAGTTTGCATGAATGAAGCAAACACTGCTTTAAAAGATAAAAGTAATAGCAGCAAGCTAAGTTTTTTGAGTGATAGCAATATTTTCATCCCTTTGTAATTTAAAACCAAAACACAACAGTTTGTGCTAGTGCTTGGAGCTAATCAATTTTTACCATGCAAATCAGAGAAAAGAGCATTAAGGAAATTAAGTTAATAAATTCAGCAGTAATAATCCGAAGAACAGTTGTAGTACAATTAACAAAATGTGCTTTTAAAAACACAGAGCTTTAGGCCATCTTCTGTATAACTCATTGACTTCACTGGGACTTACATGCTGGCAACCAAAAAAGCAGAATTACCAACCTGTTAACAGGTAACCTCTTAAACAGATGCAAATTGGTGTCTTTAATGACATGACAGCAGTTCTTTCTCACCTGAGGATCTACTCTCTCCCCTTCTCAACCATCTAAAATTATTTGTATATTGACCTTTTAAAATTGAAAATCCATAGATGGAAAAGAAAATACGCTAAAACTAATATACTATAAATTAGACAGTTTCCCAAAATTGGTCTGCGCACTGAAAATTTGTTTATCCAAAAAATCTAAACTAAGGCCAACCTTACATAATTAGCATAAAACATTACTGAAATAGTATTGATAGGTATTGTGGAAAGCCCATGCACCAAAAATGAATGATGGAGCCATAATTAGTAAGAAGTGGAGAATATTTTTAAATTTTCCACAACTTGCTATAAAACATATTGCATGAAGCTTGTAGATTGCTTCTTGGAAATGATTGTGAAACAGTAAATAGAGTGAAATACACAGTGATTGGCTACATCACTGTGTTGTTCATCATCTATCATTTAATCACATATGATATCAATAAAAAGCAATTTTAGGTAATAAAACTTTATAATGGATGGGTGAAATTATTCCTGCAGTGGGTTGTGTAAAATGCACTTAGAGTGACAGATAACTGCTACAGGGGATCTAGATTATGAAAGTAATTATGTGAATCTTTTTTGGTGCCATTCCTTCTGGCGATTTAAAAAATGAAGAGCAATAACATCAGCTGTCTGTCAGTTTAGGTACAAGGTCACACAGGGAATTGGCCAGAGTCTGTTGCTCTGTTTAGTAGACATCCCTCCAAATGATCCTTAATTCAAGAGGAATATGGAACAACTCCTGCTTTTTAGAATAAGGAAAGAAAAAGAGAAGGAATGAGCCAGCACTCCCCAAGTAAACAGAAAAGCTGTGGCTCATTCCCTTAATGTGTCAGAGTATTCCCAACCTCAAAGAGAAGAACCAGTCTGGTTAGCACATCTGCAGGAGAAACCACAATAAAGTGGGCTCTCTATATCTTCTGTAGTACCTGCTTAGAGATGCCCTTAAAAACCTAGTGCCAAACAGCTTATACCTACATATGTATGTTTGCTCCAAAGGTATTGCATCTTTGCAAGGCCAGTTACAAAATCAAGCTCCTTTTCCAAAGAGTTTGAGAGCCTCTGGTTTCAGCTGTTCAGTAGAGCCAAGGCTAGTCATGCAGTTGAAAAGTGGGACTGTTAAGATGGTGTCTCCTTGCCTGACTGGTCTTTCTTCTGGGTGCATGTTTCTTGAGTCTGGCTGGAGGCAGTCCTTCTCACACTCTGCTGTTCTGCACAGCATGGTCCTGCATGGTTGGTCCCTGAATTCACGTAGCATCTGGATCCTTTTTTTGTGGTAGTTTAATCCTTTTCTGCTCCTCTTACTCTCATGGGTTCCTAGGAGATGTCCCATCTTTCTTTATTTTCTACTGCATTCCATTCCTATGTATTTTTTATTATGCAACACTAAGTGTCAGGGACAATACTGTAAGAAGCTGAAACTTGAATAAATGTTGCATGATCTTGTAGGAAACATTTTCCTCTGATTAAGCTGAAAAGCATAGATTTGATTTTTTTTTTTCTTTGCATTACATAATCGTATTCAGGGATTAACTGAAACTGGCAGGATTGCTGCTGCAGTCATTTTTTACTGTGGAGGTTACTATAACATATAGTAGTGATGACAAGAAAATTGAAACCATATGATGGTGCAGGGAATGTACCTGGCATGTACAGAATCTCCATCAGTAAATTGGAATATTATTGCTGAGTTCAGCACAACATACTATTCTGGTCAGGGTCCAGACTCCTAGCAAAGTTGAATACCTGCCTTTTAGCATGTCTGCTGCATGTAATATTTCAAACCACTAAACATAGACTGGTTACAGATCTGTAAATAAAAATGTTATGTTTAACAAAGAACTATAACATGACATTAGGTGCCTAATTGGAGGAAGCAGGCTTTGAGAAGATATTTTGTTGGGATTTCTTTGTTATGCTGTGAAGTTATGGATCTTTTGTACACCTTAAAATAAAGAATTCTGGGTTTCTTTGGGAATGTTTGAAGGCCTTTCAGTACTTAAAGGAGGCCTATAGGAAAGATGGGAACAGTCTTTTTAGCAAGGCCTGTTGTGACAGGACAAGGGGTAATGGTTTTAAACTAAAGGAGGGTAGATTTAG
>VYZW01047513.1:0-15440 GCA_013401315.1 Balaeniceps rex
GTATATTCTTTTATCATTATTGTTATTATTATTATTATTTTCTTTTCCTCTTATATCCTATTAAACTGCCTTTATCTCAACCCACGGGTTTTACTTTTATTTCCCCGATTGTCTCCCCCATCCCACTGTGGGGGGAGGGGGGAGGGTGAGCAAGCGGCTGTGTGGTGCTTAGTTGGAACTGGGGTTAAACCACAACACTAATTTATGGGGAAAGGAGCTAAAGGGGGTCCCTTTATCTGAAACCATCATCTGCAACTGAAAGCCAGGTGAAATCAATAAAGGCTTAGAGAAGGAAAATTCAGCTCTCTAAAAAATTTTATAGTCTTACAAAGAACAATACTCATTGAAAATTACTGATCTTTTTTTCCAGGGTCTCTAGACTCATAATATGTAGAGAAGTACATCTCCAGGCTTTTACCAAGGGTCATATTCATCTCACCTAAATTTAGATATTTAATTGTTAAACTTGTCAAGTCATAGACAGTCAACATTTAGGCTCTTTCTCCGGTCAATGAAGAGTAATAAAGTATCCATAATACCATGCATAGCACAGATGTGAGCTTGAGTTGCACTCATTTACTTGTGTGCAATTTATATCCTCCTGAGAGAGGGTGTCTAAAAATCACCTTACCTGGAAAAAGCCGTGGTACTCCACTGACTCTGAAGGAAGTCATGGAATGTCTATCTGTTAGATACCCAAATTGGACAAATTAATCCATCATTCATGTTCCTAAATCCCACTAAAACTTAAAAGCCTTAGATACTTATTTATATGTTTTATGCTTAATTTCATTTAAACTAGGGCTCTTAAAACCTGCGTTTCATGCTACTTGCTTACTTCATGCAAGTGCAAGATTCTCCCTACTGTGCAGTCTTCTGCAATCTTAAATCTAATCACTAATACTCTGAGGGAAAACTGGTCTCCTGAGAAAAGGTGATTAACTTAATTTGTTTAATTTTGGATTTTTTTTTTCCCTTTAACAGATGGTGACCTTCTCTAACTGCCAGGAATCCTCAAGCACATGTTGACCTGTAACTAGTCATTTATTCCAGGGAAAGTGTGTAATAGTTTGACTCTCCACTTTATACTGGCTGACCTACAAGTTTTTTCCTAATGTTTCTACTCACAGCAAACTGGACTTTTCACCATATGTCAGTGACCTCAGAAGGCAACAGCATAATCTGCTACATAAACAATATGTTTTCAAGATAAACACAATGGTGGATCAAAGCTTGATGAGCTTTTCCAAAAAGAGGCATGTTAGCTTCGTATTTGTTACGCAATCATCCTGAGTTTGTTGCCTTGCTGATTTTCTTTCCCTTGCATATTAGTTTTCATCTGTATTTTATATATTCATTTTGAAACACCATATATTTACTCCAGCAGAGTTTAAATGTCTCAAAGATGGATTTAAGTGCACAATCTTTCCCATTTCTGTGTAATTACATTGCCTTCCATGTTGCAGTACTGGTCTCAAAATAACTCCTCAGTTCCCCACAATCAAAACTCCTGAGCTAGTTCAAGCTCCAGGAATTCATCCTACAGAGAGCTCAAACTAAACAGACTCTGGTCCGATGGAAATCAGGCACTTTCCCAAAAGGTGATAATGGATAGGCACCAGATGGCCGACCGAGGACAAAACAAATGCTCCCGGTATGTGCCAAAAAAAAGAAGAAAAAAAAGAAAAAAAAAGAAAAAAAGAAAAAAAAAGAAAAAAAAGAAAAAAAAGGGAAAAAAAGAAAAAAAGAAAAAAAGAAGATAAAAAGATTGGCATCAAAGGAAAATAGTAAAACCAGCAGTAGCTCTTGTGTCTGCAATCTGAATTATCACAACACAGTAGACAGCAGTTTCATGCACTGGATTCAGTTAAAACTTTTGTGCCATGCTTCAGTTAAAACTTTTGTGCACATGACATGCACGTCAGTGAAGCAAATGAAGCACAAGTTATGCTTTAGCTCAGCCACAAGTTGTTGGGCACCATACAGGCATTAACTAGGTGAATTTGAAAGGCTTGTGAAGTGCAAGAGGTCAGGCAGATGGGCCATTCCTTCCCAGCCTGAAACCCTGGAGCCTGCAAGCCCCGACCCACCCCTTAGAGTCAGCTCGAATAAGCACTTTCCTGGAGACCCTCATCTGGATCGGCTGTTTCGTCTGCTTGAGAAAGATATTTCAGCCCCATAATACAGAGTTAATGATCTAAGTTTCATGTAATGTCTATATCATCGTGACTCAATAAAATAAACTTTCATTACCTTTGCAGACTCCAAGGATCTTCCACTCTCTTGTTGGCAAGGTACCTTGAACATCAAAATGAGCAGCTCCATGAACGATGGAGGCAGTGAGGCTCAGTTTCCAGGCTGCACAGGTTTCCATAAAGGCAGAAAGTCTCTTTTCCCTCCAGGGACAAGCAGCATTAACCTTCCTTCATCAGCCACTCTGGGGATGGGAGTCCTACACCAGATTACAATAGGGTGGGTGCTCCTCACAGCAGCAGGACACAGCTCCTGGTTGCCCTCCATGCTGTGCCGGGGAGCTGGCTTCCCTTTCAGGACGGGCCCAGACCCCAGGGGAATCAGAGCATATGGGAGGGTCAGGGGAGCAGTGAGGGCAAAGGAAGTTCCCAAAATCCTATTGACGGCCCTTTCTCAGAGCTCCCTGAAACCAGCCTTCCTGAGGAGCTGTGGAGCTGCCACTGCAAACCTGAATTCAGCACCCTTGGGACAGAAAAATGCAGCATTGTCTGTAGAGGGAGCCTCAGCCCCAGCCACCGTTTCTGTGAGGCTCTCCCTAGGCTGGAGATGTCCTCCTAACTCAGTCTGTGGATCTAAATGCTACAAGGATGGAGAGAGGCTTAGCCAAAGACAGAGGTGCCGGACAGTCACTGTTTCCACAGGAATGCAGCGAAATGCAAGGTGAGGGTGCTGCCTTGCAGGTGGAACAAGCCAGAAATGGAGGCGAAGGACAACAGGATGCAGGAGCTCTGGAGCCAGGCTGTGGGAACAGGGTCAGGTTTCAGCAGCAGTGTTTAGTCCAGCTGACAAGAGAAAATGTGTGACTTGAGCTACCTCAGAGCTCTGCTTGACTGGGATTTCAGCAGGGGAGAGAGGAGGAATTATCTGGGGACAAGACAATATCACTATTACAACAAACCAGGTTGCTGGGAATATTACCCTTAGATTCACTCTAAATACCCCGCCTACATCATTCAGAAAAGGCATAAAAAACATGGGCTAAGCTCACTTCCAGTGCAACTACAGGTGAATTTACTGCATTCTATGGCATTTCTGCAAAGGCAAATTATCTCCATTCTCACTTTTAAAGTTCAAGAAAGTAAATAGAACATCTGCGGAGTTGGGGGAATTTATTACCCCACAAAATAACTGACTTGACCATACTTAAATATTCTGAATTAGATATACAACTGCAGATCCCTGTGTTGATTTGAAAATCAAATTCTGCAACTGACTAACCTGACCTCCTTCTATGACAAGGTGAGCCGCTTAGTGGATGAGGGAAAGGCTGTGGATGTTGTCTACCTGGACTTTAGTAAAGCCTTTGACACCGTCTCCCACAGCATTCTCCTGGAGAAACTGGCTGCCCATGGCCTGGACAGGCATACTCTGTGCTGGGTTAAAAACTGGCTGGGTGGCCAGGTCCAAAGGGTGGTGGTGAATGGAGTTAAATCCAGTTGGAGGCCGGTCACGAGTGGTGTTCCCCAGGGCTCAGTGTTGGGGCCAGTTTTGTTCAACATCTTTATCAATGACCTGGATGAGGGGATCGAGTGTACCCTCAGCAAGTTTGCAGATGACACTAAGCTGGGTGGAAGTGTTGATCTGCTTGAGGGTAGGAAGGCTCTACAGAGGGACCTGGACAGGCTGGACCAATGGGCTGTGACCAATTGTATGAGGTTCAACAAGGCCAAGTGCCGGGTCCTGCACTTGGGCCACAACAACCCCATGCAATGCTACAGGCTTGGGGATGAGTGGCTGGAAAGNGAAGGGCAACGAAGCTGGTGAAGGGTCTAGAGCACAAGTCTTATGAGGAGTGGCTGAGGGAACTGGGGTTGTTTAGCCTGGAGAAGAGGAGGCTGAGGGGAGACCTTATCGCCCTCTACAACTACCTGAGAGGAGGTTGTAGTGAGGTGGGTGTTGGTCTCTTCTCCCAAGTAACAAGTGATAGGACAAGAGGCAATGGCCTCAAGTTGCGCCAGGGGAGGTTTAGATTAGATATTAGGAAAAACTTCTTCACGGAGAGGGTTGTCAAGTATTGGAACAGGCTGCCCAGGGAAGTGGTCAAGTCACCATCCCTGGAGATATTTAAAAGATGGGTAGACGAGGTGCTTAGGGACATGGTTTAGTAGTGGACAGGTACGGTTGGACTCAATGATCTTAAAGGTCTTTTCCAACCAAATGATTCTATGATTCTATGGAAGATCAAGACAAGGCCACAGATGGCACAAGCCATTGCATATTTCACAGAGGATCTTCCTACTTCCATTCAGATTAAAGAGTTTTAGTAAAGTTAGTGGATTTCTAAAAGGAAAGGCAAATTAGTACAGTATTCCTTCTGCCATTATAGATTTTTAAATTTTCAGCTTAGAAGGAGCATTCCATGTACATTGGGTACCACCTTAAACAAAGACTGTAAGTTTTCAAGACAAAGCTACCCTAAAAATTCATATGTATAACAGGCCTGTTCATTTAAATCAGTCAGTTTAAAATCTAAATATCATTAGACCTGAGAATTGAAAGGTGCCAACATATGGAATTTCCACAGCTGTAAACAGTAAATACCTGAAATGGGGAGAGTAAGAATGCATGAAACTTCCAGTAGAGTGTGTTTTGCATTAATGTACACAAATCAAATGTTTTGTGAATGATTTAAGTAGATGAAATGTCAAGAATGAAGCAATATAATCCAGTAAAGTAAAGCATGCACAGCCTGAGGCAGAAGTGGTTTTAGTTTTCTTGTCATAGCACAGCATTATGTTGATTGTTTGTGGAATGAGGTAGGGGACACTCGAAACAAGGAGTTGAGCAAAATTCTAGAAGGTCTTTGCAGTTATTTCTGGTGCTAAAGAGCAGGTCTCTGTTTAGGGTCACAAACCACATGCCAAAGTGCCTTGAAAAAGTTCTACTTTCCCTCATATAGGTTTTCACTTTCTCTTCTAACCACCAAACTATTCTCCTGCCTTTTCCTGTATGCAAATATAATGCAGATTGCAGACAATGTATACTTCTAATATTGCTTGTTTATTTTTTACTGCCATACTCAAATATCCATTTTCTTTTGGAACCACTTTTTTCTTTATTCTCTTTTTCCCTAGCTCTGAGGCAAAGAATTTATCAACTGAGAGCTGTAGTGTTTCAGGGCTGGGAGTTATCCATAGATCCAGTCTTGTCCTTCTCAAACAGGTAGTCCAGTGAGAATCCAAACACCCTGAAGATTTTTTTAACCCATTGCAAGATCAGACTTCATTAAACAGAGAAAAAATGCCTCCGTGAACAACCTGCCACCCACTGACTGAGCTTTGCAGAGTTCAGGCATTTGCTACAAAGTGCTATCTTCAGAATACCTGCTTTTAATTAAATCTTTACTTCCTATCTTTGTCTTTTGGATTACATATCCGTGTATTCATTCTTTTCACAAATCATTTCTGTGTTTCATTTCAGGTTCATACGTTGTCTATTACTCTAATTACCAGTAGTAAAATAAGCAGCTTGAGTTATGTCTTATTGAGGGAGTTTAAAGTCACTATGCATTATAGCATCCTTAGAAATAGAAGGCTGGCCCTTTCCAAACCCTTGCTTGGGATGATCACCTCTGCACTAAAAGCTTGCACTTCAGATGCTGTGCCTTAGTCCAAAATAATCTCCCATTTAATTAGAGAAGGAAAAAGCAGTGTGTTCTATTAGTTTTCTTTGTAATATTTTTTAGT
Organism: Balaeniceps rex; assembly: GCA_013401315.1. Taxonomy (NCBI): domain Eukaryota; kingdom Metazoa; phylum Chordata; class Aves; order Pelecaniformes; family Balaenicipitidae; genus Balaeniceps; species Balaeniceps rex. The sequence continues at coordinate 5,940 of VYZW01047513.1, forward strand.
TGTTCTGAGAGTATATATCAGGAAACAGGAGTTGTATAAAGAACAACCCTCAAATATATTTTATTTTATTCTTTATATACTTTATACTTTAATTTCATTAAATTAAATGTGAAGTGTACTTCATTAATAGCCCATTATGAAGAGGAATAAATCATAAGAATCTTCTGTCTGTTTATGTAGTGATATTTCTAAAAGGAATAGGCATATTTCTCTTATACTTTACCTTTCCCAGGTCACACAGTTTATCCATGAGATTTTCATCCCTGTCACAGTTACTGTCCTCTTCTCTTATGGGCTGATAAGTGACTGCAAGCCTGGAAACAATTTTTCCATGTTATTGGGGGGCAGGATAGGAGTCCATGTGAATCTTCATGCAGGATTGCTTTGAGCTGTGCTACCCAGCGTTGGGCTCGCCAGAAGGCAGCCCCTGGTGTTACAGTGCATGCTTTGCTGGCGAGTATACAGCACTCTCCATGCCATCATGGTGCTTCTCACACTTCAGTGTGATTCTGCTGAAAGACTGTTATCTTTGATCTCTCACAGCTCTGCCTTGCAATGGTATGTATTTTTAGATGTGGTGGAAGCCATTGACATTTTTCTCCTTTTTTTGAAGAAGACTTCTCACATGTTGTTTACTCTCCTCCATCTCTGTGAGTTTTACTGGAGTGTTTCTTCTCCACTGAGAGGAACACGCTGTTCACGTGCACTCTTTCTCCTGCTCACGTTTGTGTTGCCTGGAAAAGACCAATTTTCCCTAACTGCATCATGCCACGCACTATAAATCACATTTGTGTCCCATTTAAAATATAAACCACAACAGACACAGAAGAACAAAAGGAACCACACGCCCAGCTTTTTTGACAAAACTCCCACACATTGATAATTAGAAGCACATAAAACCATACACGGGCTAGGAGAGCTCGAGCGGCTGTCATGCCTCATGCTGTCTGTCTCAGCATCCTCCACTCAATTCTGCCACAAAATTGCCTGGAACAGTAAAAAGGGCAGGAGAAGATTAACATAAACAATCTGTGAAACAATGGAGATTAAAATAATAGTAAAGATTGCCTGACAAGTGTGCTTTCATGAGGCTCTGGGAAATCCTTGCTTTAATTAATTATCTGCACTTGTCCAAGGGATATCTGAAGCACTTAAAAACTAAAAGAAGAACAATGCATTTTAAAAGCCATCTCTAACACAAATAATTGTTGAAAACCTTTTAAGTAACTTACTGCATAGGCAACGTGGATAGGGGATTCTGGCCATACGTTTGTTTTGTATTTTGCAATCAGACTTACTGGCTCTATAGACTTGAACTATAATCCTGCAAACTCACATGTGTAAGTATTCCTGCTAGACTGAACAGAACTATTTGAAGGACCGGATTGTCCAGTTTGTTATGCATACTACCAAATGTAATGAATAGTGCTCATTACATTCACTAATATTGTTGCTGCTGTCGCAAGGCTCCATACATCTGTGCTTAAACTGTGTAAGTCATGGTGAATCTCCATGCCTCATACACCTCATTGCCCTATTAGCCATTTAAACACCTAGGAAGGAACTGAACATATTGGGGAAGTGTGGAAAGAGGTATAATGGTTTGAAGGGCACTTTACCCAAGGATGTTTAACAGATCAAAGGCAAATCTCAATAGGAAAACTAGGGCTCTTTGTTCCCCACATAACATCACATACTAGATGGCAATCCCTACTTCACATTAGGATTATCTGCAGCTTGCGGAATCAGGCCCTTATTTTAGGCATATTACAGCAAGTGTAACACATGGAAATGAGGGGAAGAAAAACCTCACTGATCTCAGCAACGTAATGATGAATATTTATTTTAGTCTAAAAAATTATCAGCTTTGAGCAGTCTCATTTTTCAACTTAGGTAATTTTGGCACCCATTTTTTCATGTTAAAATATGTTTATCTTCCACTAATTTTACCCTCTAATTCAGGTGAATAAGGATTGGTAGAACATAACCATCCTTAACATGAAAGATGCTCTTTTGTAAAAGCCGGTTCTTTATATTCTTTCTCTTATTTTTAGATCTGCTGTTAAGTATCTCCCATACAGCTATTTGCTACTAATCCTCTGTGCCAGTATGTTATAGGTGTTTCACCCAAAGCAAGGGAGATGCACTTGGGGAACTTACATAAATTCACATGAGCTCCACAACCCCAGGTCATCCTGCCACAGATTCCATCACACTTGCTCCCTTTGAGCAGTGCCAGCCTTTAATAGGCCATAATTTCCCCAGGTCTACACCAAGAGTAAGTACCTACTGAATGCAAGTGAATGACTCTGAATCTAGTGATCGTAAGAGTAATTACTCCCAGGAAAAATTTACTCCTCTTGTATGTTTAGTCAGAAGCAGTCAACAAGAACAATTATTTGGTTTAAGAGACCAAATTAGTGCCTAGGTTCAAGTGGATTGACAGCAAGATGAAAGTAAATTAGCTCTATTTGCTAAATTTTTAAATGCTAGTGAAAAAGACCTTCTCATCTTCAGGTAATTAATTGTCTTTTGGCCATTCAAGCTGTTCATGATTGCAAGCCTGAAAGGGCTTGTTATGTCCCAAGAAAACAAACCAGCTTTATGAAACCCTGGAACATCCTACCACCAAGCCATCAGAAAATTCAAACAGCTCTTTTTCCAGAAATCAAAGAAACAACAACAAAAAAAAAAGAAAAAAAGCTTTTCACTATGGAGTTCTAGGAAACAAGAAAGAAGAGTCTTGAAATATCTGTTACTAAATAAAAAGGAAGAAGAAATCAAACCTCCATGAACTGTGTGCTTGGGTACTTCAGTTAATCTCTACCCTCTGTCAAAAAAAATTAATCTAAAATAGGTGACATATTTCAATTTATGCATTTATTGTATTATCTGAATTAATGATGCATTGACATGTGATTTTTTTAAAAAAGAAATGAAAATACAGCTTTGCATGATATGAAACTATTTTTTTATCTTCAGCTGCCTAAAAACCAAACAATGATTTATGCATTAGCTCCAGTACAACCGAAGTCATCATGAAATCTGCCACTTATTTCGATAAAACATTTTCTTCTCCAACTATTACCTTCTATTCCTCCTGCCTTTACTTCTAAATCTTAACAAAGTTGAAGATTATAGAGAGGTTATGTAGAGTGATGCTCAACATTTTAAACCTTTATAAAATATAAATAAAATATTTGTTTTATCTGATTTTTTCATGTTATTTCCAACAAGAGACTCTGTGTTCTAAATTTTCAAATTATCTGTTATCTGATACAGTCAGTCTAGAAATTGATCAGAAAACAACGATACTATATTAAAATCATTCTATAACTTTCTAATTAAATTTATACAAAACTGAGACAGGATATTTCCTCTCATATTTTTTTTAAGAATTGTTTTGGGAATAGAAAGAATTTTTAAAAAATAAAAGAAAAAGTGAAAAATAATTGTTCTGGTTTTCAGCTGGAAAATGGGATGAGAGCTGTAACTCAGCATTTTAAGCTTTTTGTAGTGGTCTTTGGAATTGCAACAATTGAGCACAGTACCAACAACTATTTTCAACCAATTTTTTATTAATTTTAAAAAAAAAAAGTAAATCAGACATACCTGTGTCTGATTCTATCATGCCATTCCTGTACATACACTAATTTTGCTTAGTCTTTAATACTGAGTTTTTGCTCTGTTGTTGCTTGCTCTTTTTATTTCACCCTTCCTATGAGCAGTATTTTTTATGTATTTAACTGTAAGCTTATTAACACAGTTGTCTCATTCTTTCTCTAGTTTATTGTTGCAATATAAAAGAATTATGACTATACTGAATTAGTCTAGCAAGTAAATATTATATGTGGTATCTACCTTGACTTCTCACAATGCTTCACGATTTCTTGCACATTGCAAGGCAGCACCCAGGAGAGAATCTTGAGTAACAAATCTAAGCTGCTTCATATAAACCGTTTCCAAAGTAGTACAGCAGTGCTTACATATTTTGTTATACTTGTTTCTTAAAAATTGCCTGTAGTTAAGCAGATGCTGGTGAAAGTAGCTGACTTCAAAATCACTGCAAATGACATAAGTTTTCTCCATTCCTCAAAGAAATACTTTCACTTGCAACTGGAGTTAAAAAAAAAAATCCTTCCCAAATCATTAAAATTCTTGCATACTCTCAACTGAGAAAATCATAAATGGTTTTTCTGTGGGGGCTTAATTAGACCTGATACTTGGGGTCTTCCCATATGGAAAACTTAAAATAGTCTTTCAGTAGTTCCTCAGTCTCTCATTAATTTGTATTCATAAGACTTTATGTGAATGAATTTTTTCATGGAATTTCTTCCTAAACTCCAAACTGAACTGGCTCTTTCCATGTTTTGCTTAACACAGAATGAGACTCAAAGTCCTAGCCCAAGAAATGGTGACTTAGAGGTTCCCCATTATGTAGTCAGTCAATGGTTTATGGAAAGAGAATTGAAAGAACATATCAAACTGCCTATAATGCAGACACTTCTACCCACTAAAATTGTTTGCCGAAGACATAAACATGCACAGGAAACTCTACAAATTTGCTACATTTAACCTAGAATCTTGTCTGAAAATAATGATGTTATATTGACTTTTTTATAACTTTTCTTTTAAATTTAAAAGGAAGCTGAGATGGGATACTTGGAACTGTGTTTTTATAATTATTTTGGGGACAGAAAGGAGAGGAAGATTTTGCTCTTTTTATTTAAAAATTATGGGAAAAGGGGGAATTAAAAAGCCTAAGAAGGTGGACGTTATATACACTTAAAAAACAGAACCACTCATGTTGTTTGGCTTACATCCAGGAAGGCAAATCTAGTGAGACATCTTGAAGCCTTTAAAATCATAATTTTCAACTCTGAGGAATTCTTATATTATCCATGCTTTAAAAAAAAAGGAGTGTATGTCCTTTTTCTCCATACATCTTCAGATCACAGTTAAAATGTATTATACAGACTGTAGATGTTATTTTTAGGTCGTGTTGTGGTTTAACCCCAGTTGGCAACTAAGTTGGCAACTAAGCACCACACAGCCGCTCGCTCACCCTCCTCCCCGCCCCCGTGGGATGGGGGAGAGTATCGGGGGGGGGGAAGTAAAACCCCTGGGTTGAGATAAAGACAGTTTAATAGGACAGCAGAGGGAGAGAAAATAATAATAATAATAATAATGATAACAGGATATATAAAATAAGTGATGCACAATGTAATTGCCTACCACCCGCTGACCGACGCCCAGCCAGTCCCCAAGCAGCGATCGCTGCCCCCCGGCCAACTCCCCCCAGTTTATATACTGAGCATGATGTCATATGGTATGGAATAGCCCTTTGGTCAATTTGGATCAACTATCTTGGGCTGTGCCCCCTCCCAACTTCTTGTGCAGCTGGCAGAGCATGGGAAGCTGAAAAAGAAAGTCCTTGACTGGTGTAAGCACTACTTGGCAACAACTAAAACATCAGTGTGTTATCAGCATTCTTCTTACACTAAATCCAAAACACAGCACTATGCCAGCTACTAGGAAGAAAAGTAACTCTAACCCAGCTGAAACCAGGACAGGTCAGATTATGGTACTGTATTCTAGGTACTCTATGTATGGGTCACAGAGAGTTCAGTAATAGACATACATTGTTGCTCTGCTGCATGGATAGAATGTGTCCTTCCCAAGGCCTTTTACTCACAGAAACAACACTTGAACTTTATAAGACATTTTAAAGGGTTGTTGTTTTGGTTTTTTTTTGGTTTGGGTTTTTTTTAATTTGTAACACTCCCCTTAAGAAGGTTTTTGTTGTCCCTGTTTTGTTTGCTTGCTTTTGTATGCTGAGAAGCCATGTTGGCTAGGAATTAATTAGCAAAACTTCCCAACTCAAAAGTAATTGACCTTTGGAAACCAAGTTAAAAATGTTGGTCCGGCAGAGAACCCATATAACAGGACTGTTTCAGTTTAAGCGTTTCTCACCCTTCACAAGCACAAAGACCACATGAGGCGATGGAAAGCCTCTGCACATGTTTCATAACCCTGCCAAATTATTCAGCTGAAAACTTGGTAATTACATGTAATTATTTTTGGCCATTTAAGCAGAGACCTCACGCAAACAGTCAGAATTTCATTGTTCCTTAACCTAAATGATTACCAATGACACATCCTATTCACCAGAATTTTCCTTCTTCTCTGTACTTTCTATTATATTCCTTGGCAAGACAAAGCATCTTTCTCAAATTCTCTCTTAATTGAAGCTGATGTAAGCACAACAAAGAAAGCATCATGACTACCTGGCATGGCTGTTGCTCCCTGAGCCCAAATATGCACTTGTAGCTGCCTCCTCCTGCCACCTTATGCTATCTGTGAGTTTTGTTCGCCAGTGTTAGAACCAGATTGATTAAAGTTCTTCAACTGACGGATGGATTAGGAAAAGCATGAACAATTGCTCCATTTCAAGTGCCATGTCTTTTGAAAGCAGCCCAATCATTCCATCTAGGCAGGATTAAGAGCCAATCACATGTAAGCCAAGCAAGTGGTAGCCAAACCATAAATCATCATTACATGCTGGCAGCTGGCTGCAACTACATGACAACTATTCACAAACAGGATGCTTGGTGCCCTTTTATGTGGATCTTGTGTTCTTTGCACATGTTTGTTCCACATGAATTGTTCCCTTGGAAATACAGAGAACTAAGGTGCTGAGAGAATAATACAATACCTCATTGTCTCCTGCTGCCTTTTATTCTTGGACAAAAGACCCTTTTATTCATGGACAAAATAAGATTTGTGGAACTGATACAAAGAGAGATAAGCAAAATCTGCGATGTGTCCTTTAGACATGATAGACAAAGCATATATGTTCTTGAGTTTTTGCCACCAACATAAACTGACTTAGAAAATTACACGAACTGCAATCCATTCCCCAAGGCTTCCATCCAGCCACAGCATTAGTACCTCTTAACCATTATCTGGAGCTCTCTAGCTACATGTTATTTCTGCCCCACGCTATGGTCTCTTTAGTCAGGGAAACATTCAGAATATCAGCAAGAATATAGGGTTCTTTTCCTCTTAGAGTCATCCCAGCAGTGTTATCACATGCATGAAGATCATCTCCCCTTCTGGAAGAAGATTGTATGCTTAAATGCCTCCATTTTTAAAAGTCACAGTGTGGAATTCAATATGATTTAGTGGCTTGGGTAGCTGGGTGTTTTTCAATATTTGTTTTACTGTCTTTTCACTAGTTCTAATTGCTTTTCATAAAGAAGTCAAGGATACACGTATTTCAGTTGCATAGATTCATAAAATTGTACAGTTACACCAAGAAGAAAAAGCAAAAGGAAAACCCACCAACTTGCAGAACACATATTTCTCCCTCATAATCAAAACCAAGCTTTGTGGCATGATTCCATGCCAAATGTTACTCTTCATGGCATTATCTCAGTCAAATACAAAGACCTAACACACATAATAAATACCTGTTATAAAGCATGTTGAAACAATTGCAAAAATCAACAGAATAGCAAACACACTCTTTTCTCTACCTGTACATTCACATATATTCACACCTCCTAGCATGGGAAATACTTTTTAAAAGCATAATCATTATAAACTGTCTCAAAGCAATCCCAGCATCTGCCATTCAGTTGTTCTGCCATTCAGACTTAGAGGTGAATACCTTATCTGTAATAGTTGCAAATACCAAAGAAAGGTGTAAGAATTTCAGCACAGGCAGGTGTTGGATAATCATCTGCCATGTTAGCTTTCCTATTGAATCCTAGTCTTTGACAATAGTTTATGCATCAAAACATGACACAGTCCTCTCAAATTGTGTTAGCTTTAGCTCAAACCTCATGTAAATGTCCAGGACTTTTCCAGACCTTGCTGAGTGCCTCATCTCATTGACTTTCTCTGGAAAAGTGCTGCATGGACATTTCGGTAGACTTCCTGTTTATTGCTGAAATCTGAGAGGGCTTACTAGAGTATACTACTGTGTTGCTCTTTTGTATATAATCCTTGTTTAGCTAGACCAAGAAATATTTACAGAAATCTCAGATTTTTCTGTTACAAATCTTACAGCCAGCATGGACATAGTCATCTCATAGAAGAAATTTATATCCACAAGGAAAATCAGAACCCCACTAAAGTCTGTTTATAAACAGTGCTATGAAAATAACTTAACATACTATGAAATCTCTTCCAAAAGTTAATGTAACTTTTCTGACTAAGACAGATCCTATGTGACTTTGTGAGACTGTGGTTGCTTTTCTGCACAGGAATGAGCATCACTCTTATCTTCTTTGGATTATTTTATGTAAACAATAAATTCCCTCTAAATTGCCTTAGTTATTAAATCTGGCACCAGCACATTAATCCACTGATTTCTTCCTGCCCGATATNAATTAAGTGACCTCATAATTTCTGCATGAAACCAAGGCCTTGTTGGTCTACACACATATTTTGTCCTGAGATAGCTTTTCAGATAAGTGGGATTACTTTAAGCAAAAGCTGTATTGATATTCCGCTAATAGGGATCCTTTTATTTCAGTAAGCTTATTTGCCTTCCTACAGGGTATAAATCAATTGTAACATTTTCATATCTGCATAACTGAACACACAGTACAAACTTTTATGTCACTACAGAAGTGTCAGTAAGACAAAGTAACTTAAAATAAGCAGCTGGGAAAGACTGGCAGAGGGTCACATAAGCTTCATAAAATTCTTCAGGGAAAGATGGTGTCTACTGGCTTAGATGTTAGCCCGCAAGATGTTGTGAGTGTGTCTAAAAACCACTGTAGTCAAAAGGTTTTAAAACACGTGCTAACTATTATCATATACTTAAGCACCATTTGTGAATAAAAATGTTTTCCTGAATCGGGGCTGCAGACAGGCTCAGAGCTTCTCTCTGCAACCCGGCATCCCATGCGGATTGCTGTAAGTGTTGCCCTAAGGAACTGGAACTGGATATTCCACACGATGATTCAACAGTCAACGTTTTTCCAATTTGTGCTGGTTCTTTATATTTCCAAGAATGGGTGGTCCCAACTGGCATTGCCCCAGTGTTAAATAATGTAAAGGTGTGTTGAACAGCAAGCCTCAGGAAGATATTACTATTGTACTTACTTGTGTGGCTTGTAAAAGTAGTTTTCTTGCCAGCAGCAACAACAGTAGTAAGTAACTGGAATTGTTTTATTTCAGAGACTAATGGCAAATGCAAATAAAGACTCCTTCGCTCGGAAGACAACAGTCCTGTGAGTTAACAGAAAACAGAATAACTGGTGGCTTACCCTCTAAGTGACAAATCTGGTTTAACAACAACCCACATATATGTCTCAGAGGAATCTTTCAGCTAGATATTTCTTCCTAGCTCAGTTGTTATCTTCAGGGATACTACCTTAGGTCTGCTATTCAGAACTGCTCCAGCAGCTTAGAGAAAAAAAATGCACATTACAGAGAAGAACTAAGTTAGCAGCTCTACTGAACCTGAGTAAAATTGTTTCCTTCAAT
>VYZW01047519.1:0-22365 GCA_013401315.1 Balaeniceps rex
CCCCGTGGCGGCCGCGCTGCTGCCCACCACCTTCGTGCAGGGGCTGCCCGACGACCCCGGGCCCGGCCCCGGCCACCGCCCCCAGCCCGACGGGAAGGGTACGCACCGACCCGGCCCCGGGTGACCCCGCGGGGCTTCGGCCGCCGGGGCCGGCGCTTGGCATACCGCGGCGGGGCGGCTCCAACGGCTTTGCTTTGAGGCCGCGCAACGCAGCGAGAAAGGAAGCCCAGTGTGGCCGTTCCCGGGGCCCCTGTGCTGTCCCTCTCCCGCCCCATCGGTAACGCTCCCTGTACATCAACAGAGGTAGAGGGTAGGCTGCTTTATCTCCCGCGAAGCAAGAGCGTGGTAAATGGGATCTGTGTTTTCCCCAATGAATGGCTTTTATGGTGCCCGCTTCTCGTCCTTGCTGTTGGCACGCAGCTACCGAAGCATGTGGCTGTTGGCTGGGGCTGGCTGATGCTACTGGTCCCTTTACTGGGCTCAGCAAGAAATGCCCGTGTCAATCCCCTTTGTGTCCCTTTTCTAGAGGAGCTGCGGCAACGTGGCTTGGACGAGTGGCTGGCGTCGCTGTCTTTTGATAACCCTGATTGTCCTGACCTGCAGCTGACTATGGGTGCAGTAATTGTGGAAGAAATGAGGGTGGCTGTAGAAGCAGCCACCGGATTCAGGTGTTCAGCTGGGATTTCGCACAACAAGGTACATAAGTAACACATCAGCCTGATTTCTTCTGAGTAGCAGAGTAGGAATGTGCTGTAGAGACTCTCCTGTGTAGTCTTCCAAGTCTCCCATAGAAGATCAGCTGAGTGGGGAATGCAGCCTTGTATGAGCATACCTTCAGGGAAATTATAGGACATCTGGGAAGGGGAGGAGTTTTTTTCCCAGAGATGTGGCCTATGCAGTCAGCACTCAATTAAGTTACTGCCTGGATTCCTGGTGTACCCTAGTGAGCGAGCTCACTAGGAAGAAAAGGGTTTTAAGTCCCCCAGGAGAGTTTTCTTCAGGAAGAAACATGAGCTTAAAGAGGTAACCTCCACCTGGAGTTTTAGGTAACAGTGGCTGTAGCCAGGGAATGATTTTTACTGACATAGATTCCCAGTGACTTGGTGAAAGAAGAATACCAGTTTGGGGCACTGAGGTGAGTTGGGTTGCTTTTTTTCTTTCTGGTCCATCAGTCTTTACCCCTGCTGGCTGTGCTTTGGGTGATGCTCAGCCAGCTGCTGAGAGCAGCTGCGGGAGCACTTCGTGCATGACAGCAGCTGCAGAAGCAAACGGTCTTTGATGCTGCAGCTATATAGGGTTTCCTGCTGGGTGAAATGCAGGGTGGTTTACTGAGAGCACCTATCACTTTTTTCATTCTTTGCAAAAGGGGCTTATCTGTACAGTTATGACTTTAAAAATGTAGGCTCTGAGTAGAAAAAGGATAAAGACTAAATGGATGCTTTGGAACCTAAGGAAGATAAATTTCATCTTAGACTGCTGCAGAACCAACTGGAACTATTACCAGCTGTACAGAGGTCCTGGAGCTAGTTCTGCACCAGCTCACCTTGAAACTAGAGAAGACTGTGAGGCAGAAATGAGCTAGCTGAGGAAGATCACTGGTGTAGAAATTTCCAATTTTCCTTTTTGCTCTCTTTAATCAAGAGTAACAGAGAACATCCTTGCTATCCCTAGCAGCTTCTCCCAGCTTCCATTTTCTATGCCAGCATTCTTCCTTTTTTTTTTTTTAAAAAAAAAAAGGGAGTAAGGAAATTCTGATGTACTGTACTACCCCTGAAGAACTGCATATCTATACCAGCAAGCGCAATGCAGAGATTACCAGAGCCTATATGTGGCTGCGCAGAACATGCTACAGTGCTTCCACAGCCAGCTCACCTCTGTAGGTACAAACCTTTTCTGCAAAGAATGAAATGAGCACTAGGTGCTCTCAGTAAACCACCCTGCATTTCACCCAGCAGGAAACCCTATATAGCTGCAGCATCAAAGACCGTTTGCTTCTGCAGCTGCTGTCATGCACGAAGTGCTCCCGCGGCTGCTCTCAGCAGCTGGCTGAGCATCACCCAAAGCGTGGCCAGTAGGGGTAAAGACTGATGGACCAGAAAGAAGAAAAGCAACCCAACTCACCTCAGTGCCCCAAACTGGTATTCTTCTTCCTCCAAGTTGCTGGGAATTTGTGTCAGTAAAAACCATTCCCTGGCTAAAACTCAAGGTGGAGGTTATCTGCTTTAAGCTCATGTTTTTCTATAGAAAACTCTTCTGAGGGACTTTTCTTCCTAGTGAGCTAACTCGTTTGAGTACACCAAGAACCCAGCTGATAAATGAGACCAAATAATTGAATGAGCTATTTGGAAGCACCTGGAGGATAACAGCATGGTTTTATCAAGAAACACTTGTGCCAAACTCATTTATGTGCCCTCTTTGACAGAATAAGTGGCCTAATGTACAGGGGAAATTGCAGATGTGAGGTGTTGACCTTAAGGTTTCTAATGCACCTCACCCTAAGTCGCATAAGCTGACGATGATGCCCTAGCAAAACACAACATGACTGAGGTTATCTGAAGGGCATGCATTTAGCTGAATAAAATCTTACTGTTTTCCATAATGATTTTGTTCAGTGAGTTGCTCTCAAATTGGGATGTTTAGAGTGGGATCCTGGGGGGGATCCTCTGTCTGAGGTCCACTAAGAGCCAATATTTTCACTGAAGTCTATAGAGAGGGAACAGCTGTAGGAATTCAGGTGATACTAAGCACAGATGGGGCTCAGGGCCTGGGCTGTGAGAATTCTGGGAGATGAATGAGAGCTGAAAATTCTGGGCTTGGAAAAGCCCAGAAACAGTCTGAAATCACCAAGCAGTGCTTCTTATGCTCCTCACTGACTGTTTGTGTGGTTTATAGGAAAAAAGCAACCAGCAGGCTTTTGGCTAAATCACAGTAAGTCAGGAAGTAGCCTGGAGTTATTGTGGACAAGCAGCAGGATGAGTCAGTAATATGAGTGCTCTTGTAGAAATGGCAAATCCTGTTTCAGCATGTGCAGATTAGAGAAGGTGTCAGAAAAAGTAAATTGTTTCTCCCCGTGAAGTCTGTGATTAGTTCAGCTTGTAGCACTTCACTTTATGAACAGTGTGGGTAAACTTGGAAGAGTCTCCAGTGAAACAAGAATAACAATAACTGGACATCTGGAAAATGGCTGGATATGAAAAGTTGAAGGAAAGGGATCCACTCTGTCTAGAAAAGAGTGAGAACATATGTAAGCCTGCAAAACAAGTTGCTATTAAAGATCATAGCTCAATAGGCAGGAAAGAAATTTTGCTTAGTTATAGGATGTGTGGTAAAGCAGTGCAAGCGGAAATTATTAGACTTTTTTAAAAAAAAAAAAAAACCAACCCCCAAACACCCAGCTAAACTTTTTCAAGCTGGTCTGTGTATTCTTGATCCTGTGGTAGATTAGAGTGGGAGGGGAAGCTGTATAGCAGATAGGCTAGAGAACATCCTTTCCAGGCTAGCAATTCTGTATTTTGCAGATTTCCTTTTGCAGCATTATGCTGCTGTGGACCTCGCAGAGAGAAGATTAAAATAGTGACATTGAGAAAAAGCAAGGCAAACACAGAAGATGAAGGAGCAAGACATAGTGAGGGAAATAGCCTGGGGAGGATTATGGGGATGCTCTGGAAGCTCTAGCATGCTTGCCTGCTGGAAAACTAAGCAAACCAGAAGAGGTGATAGACCCAGATCCCCTAAGCTGCCTGGAGCAGGAGTCCCAGCCCTTTGCACAGCTAGAAGTCTGGAAGCAGCAGTGCTTTCAGAGTACCCAGCCAAGTCCCAAGGTGGGTACTACCTGGGAGCAAGCAATGGTGCAACCTGCATGTCCTTCTAGCAGCTATTCTAAAGGCAGCTCTTAGAGGTGATACAGCACCAGCTGTTAGGTAGAGTCACAATAAAGTCAGTGCAAAGTTTGTAATAACAGGGTTTCCACCCTCTTCTGTGTTACAGACACTGGCAAAACTGGCCTGTGGGTTAAACAAGCCCAACCGCCAGACGCTAGTATCTTCGCGGTTTGTTCCACAGCTCTTCAGCCAACTGCCCATCAGCAATATGTAAGTACTGGGGAGCTGCCTGCTTTTGTGCAGCTCGGGGCTCAGGTTAAGCTGCTCTGTGGCAAGAGCATGTGTTTGAAATGCTGGTGCTGTGCTTCCACAATCTAGGCTTTTATCAGGAAGAGAGCCCTGTTTGTCTTCATTGTTGTGGTACTTGCTCCTGTCAGTTTGTTATCATTGCTTATGCGAGCAGAACTAAAGTGACTTGGGGGTAGGAAACTGTTCCTGGCCACCTCAACAGAGAGCAATTTGATGCTAATTGATAGCAGCCAACAAAGGCTTTCAACTCCACAATAACTGCTCATCAATGCTTGTAAGAAATGGAGAGGAAATCCTGCCAGTAATCCCTCACAGCTGTAAGCGACAGTTCAGGAGGAGCTGCAGCCCTGCCAGCAAAGGGACCACACTGGAAGAGCCCACTAGCACCCTGTGGGCAGCTTTTCCCTGGGTAGAGCTGTGCTCAAGATGACTGCTGGGGTGCATAGGTGTAAGCCAGGAGCAACTGTGGGCAAGGAGGCCGTAGCTGTGCCCTAGTGGGAGTGACAGAGCTGTGCTCCCAGAGAGCAGATGTGGTTTGGTTTTGAGCATCCACACCGTGCACAAGTACTTTTCCTGGCGTAGGGAAGAGTTACCAGCACCGCTGCTCCAGAGGAATGGATCCCTGGTCCTGCTCTCCAGACCTGCGCTGCTGCTCTCTGCCTTCAGTGTCTCACTAGGGATGGAGAGGGGGGTGTGTGGGGAAGGGTCCTGTCTATGTAGGAGGAAGCAGGGAGTGTGTGAGGCATTCTTCACAGCGTGGTTTGGGATCACGTTTTGAAGATGGGGCTGAGGGAGAAGCTCTAAAACTGGGTGAGCCAAGGAGCAGTTCCCACTTCAACTCCTATGTGTCCTTCTACTACGAGCAGAAGAGCTGTTATGTACCAAGTGTTCCATTTTGTGCTGCTAGTTCCTGACTGCTTCTAGCTGTCCTGATCTAGGGACACCTGCTGCAAGAAGACTTGGCATAGTCTCTACATGATGCTTCATTTGTATTTTCTCTTTTTCTTTCTTTCTCTGCTGTAGCCGTAACCTGGGAGGCAAGCTTGGCACTGCCATCACAGACATCCTGGGAGTAGAGTACATCGGGGAGCTGACACAGTTCAGTGAGACAGAGCTCCAGACTCACTTTGGAGACAAAACTGGGTAATGATAAACCACTCACCACAACTGGGCTCTTGGCAGGAACTGAGACTTCCTTTCTGTCACAGGTTGTTCTGCTGTGATTAGGAAGGTTGGAAGGTAAAACTTCAGTGACATCTTTGAGAAGCATTGGTCTGGCAGGCCCACAAACAGGTTTCCAGTTTTGCCTGCTCCCAGGCACCCTCCCCAGAATAATGTTTTGCCTGTCAGCCAGCTCCTCTGCCTTCCTCTACAGTGTCTAAGGATGGGGCCAACCTGTGGAAGGGCTCCCTGCAGGCTGGGAAGCAGGGAAGCTTGCCAGTGTCGTTATGGAGGAAATTACAAGGCTGGACTGGAGCCTGAAATGCCACTTCTGGGCCCAGTACAGTGATTAGAGTGCCCTGCAGACTGGGGAACTGTTGCCACTCCAGGAGAAGAGGCAGAGGAGTGGCACTGACAGGCAGTTGTAGCCTGAAGGAAGCCTGCCTGTTCAGCTGTGGCTGCAACTGCAGAGCTGGGGATGAGAGGCAGAGCCACAGCTTGCACAGAGCTGAAAGCACGGCTCAGCAGAAGGCTGACTTGCTGCCCAGTGATGCCTGCCTGTCTGTGGCTGCCTTCACCTCATGCTTCCTCTGTGGCTTTCAGATCCTGGCTCTATGACTTGTGCAGAGGAATTGAAGAGGAACCTGTCAAAAACCGGTACCTGCCCCAGTCCATTGGCTGCAGCAAGAACTTCCCTGGGAAGATGGCCCTGGCCACGCAGAAGGAGGTGGGAGAAGCCTACATCTAGCACAAGGCTCGGCCTTTGCACTGGAGAAGATGAGAACGCTAAAAGCTGAGACTAGCTTGCAAAACTGCTGCTTTTCTGTGTCGCAGTGCCCTGTAACTCAGCCTAGGGGCTCAGTGGGAGGAGGTGGTTTGGGCCCCAGGAATTATGGAAATCCCCATTTGACAGAAATGCATTGATGAACTCCTGCACAAAGAGGTCCAACCTTGTAATTTCCACAAGCAAAACTGGGCCTGTGCTATTCAAAAGGTATTCACCGTGCCAAGCTTCAAGGGCTTGGTTGCTAGAAAGAAGGTCAGTAGCCCAAAGAAAAAGGGAGGATGCACCTTACCTGTTAGCTGGGGAGAGGTTCTCGCAGAGCTGTAGGGAGATGCAAAGAGAGATCCAGGACAGGGGACCCAGATTACTTGGCAAAGTCTAGTAGTAATGCTGCAGGACTTGTATGGTATCTACAATGCGTTGCCTCCAGCGTTGAATCTTCACCTGGGACAATTTCTCCAGGAGTACTCCAGATATGGGGCCTCGTGATAGTCTGTGTCTGTTCCATTCTGATCCCCCTCCAGCATTCCCCGGTGTGCGGAGCGTTGCTCTGGCCTGGTGGCAGTGCTGTGAGCAGAGGCCCAACCTATCCATTACCTACCACTGTTTCGTCCAGGTGCAACACTGGCTCCTGCAGCTGGCCTTGGAGCTGGAATCCAGACTGATCAAGGACCGAAGCCAGGTAAGAAAGGAAGGCACTGGGACAGCATTCTCCCTGCTGGCCTTCAGGAAGCCATGCAGCGCGTTTGCACCGTGAACTGTTTGCAGGAGGCTGAGGGTGGTGTGTGGTAGGGGAGGAAATCTGCTCGCCCTCAAATGTGTGCCTGTGTGCTGAGGTGCCCCAGGCAAAGAGGTGTGCAGGAGCCCGGCCAGGAAGGATGGTTTTGCCCCAGAACACTGCAGTGCTAAGGGTGGTCCTTGTCCCGCGCTTTAGGATGCAGTGATCTGAAAGCCACTACACCTTCATCCTGCTGCTCCCTTGCAAGCCCTTTGCTGATGCAGCTCTGTCTGTGCTGTGGGCTGTGAGAGGAAGTGATATGTTCAAATGTGGATGGTAGACTGCAGGCTAGGGTGAGATTAATCTAGCTTCATCGCTGTAGGGGGACCAAGAAAAGGTGTGCAGCTGCCTTTGAAGGAAAACAAGGACTAACTGCTTCCCATCCTGCGTGGCACAGCTGTACAAACACTTGCTGTCCTGTATCTCCTTTGGAGATCAGGCCAGGCAGGACAAGCTGCCATCTGTCACACAGCATCACAGCAAAGTGGTAGCTGATGGTACAGGGTTCTGGGCAGCGAGATGGTCTCCTCGGCCTTTCCTGCTCCTTCCTGCAGGTGTCGCTTGAAACACAGCTACCTCTTCTCTCTGCAGAACCACCGAGTGGCCAAGCAGCTGATGGTGGTCATCCGCATGCAGGGAGACACCCGGGTGTCGCGCTTTTGCGCTCTGTCCCGTTATGATGCCCAGAAGATGTGCAATGATGCCTTTGCCCTCATCCAAAACTGCAACATGGCTGGGGCTCACCAGGCGGCCTGGTGAGTGTGGGAGGAAGTGGTTCACGTCCCTGTCAGGGGTGGTTCTGCTGCGGGAGGTGCAGGATGAGCCAGGGACCTGACAGAAAGGAACAAGAGCGTTATGCTGACTGGCAGGAAAAGTGATCCCCAGCACATGCACAGTGGAGCGCAGCAAACTCCACTTGTTAGTGGTAGGACAGCTGCGAGAGCCTGGCCTCTTCCTAGCCCCACATCTGGCGAGACACTTCTGACTTCTGTACTTGGAGCTCATGATTGCTACTGGCAAGGGGGTGTCCAGCTGGAGCAAGGCAGTCCTTGCCCTGCTGGGCTGGAGAAGCTAGCTAGGCCTTGCTCTCCTCCCCTAAGGACAAAGGTGCTTTTTGGGAGGAGGCCGTTGGGGCAGGAAGGAAAACTATGGTGCACAGCTTCCGTATTCAACGTTCTTTCCTTCCTCCTGCTTTGCAGTGAAGGCTGAGGCATAGTTAAGGCAAGAAGGTCCTGTCTGTTAGGCTTCAACAAGGCTGCTGTTCCCTTAAGGCCCTCTCACCTTGCCTGGGAGTCTCACAGCAGCTCTGGCCTATGGTAGACTGAAAGTCCAGGCTGGCAGCCAGCCAGCTGCCCCTGCTCCAGTGCCTTTTCCTTCGGGAAATGCTGTTCTGGGAAGAGGCTTTCTGCTCTGCCCAACACAGCCTGCTGTGTCTGTGAGACTCTGTTCTGGAGGTAGCAATACTAACATTTTGTCAGAGGAAACATCTCTCCCACCCCTTGCCAGATACCTGGACTATATTTCCCCTGTCCCCTGCCCGTGAACATTTTATGTTGCTTAAAGTCTTACCTCAAAAGACTCCTTGCTTCCCGGGCAGGTGTCTGAGCTGATGTTGGTCTGTCCTTTGCAGGTCTCCACCGCTCATATCGGTGCTTCTCTCAGCAAACAGGTTCTCGGAGCCTGCCACACTCCTCTCTGCAGGCATTGCCACCTTCCTGACGAGTGATACCCAGCCCGATGGCACTGCCACCACCAGCCAAAACACCGCATCTTCTACAAGGCCCAGGGTCAAGTTCTTCAGGAGCCCAAGCAAAGAGCTTAGGCAGAAGCCAGCTAATGCTATCGAGTCATTCTTCCAAAAGGCAGTAGAAAGGCAGCGGTCACAGGTGGCAGCAGCAGCCAGCCCACCCACTGCTACCCCTGCAGAGTCACCTGTGCCCAGCTCCCCAGAGCACCAAGAGAGAGATAGCATTGGACTTGCATCTGTGCAGTGTGACCTGGAGTCCCCTGTGAAGCAGACTCCCAGAGATGGTAGCCCTACTTCTCCTTACAAGAGGCTTCCCTCTGAGAAGTTGCTGTCTGATGCTACACAAACACCCTCAACTCCACCCAGCTCCAGGACCCTTCTGAAATTAGAGCCAGCTATGGAGGGCAATGAGCAGAATTTGCCACCCTCTCCTGAGCTCACCCCACTCCCTCCTGCCTCGCCGGAGGACCAGCAGCGCTGTGAGAAGTGCGACCAGCTTGTGCTGGTGTGGGAGTTCCCAGAGCACATGGACTACCACTTTGCTCTGGAGCTGCAAAGCTCCTTCCTGGAGCCCAATGCTCCCACGGCTCCAGAAGCAGCTCCTGGCCTAAAGGCTGCAGCTTCCAGGTCTCCTGCCAAGGCAAAGAACAAGGCCAAGACTCCAGCAGGATCTAGTACAAAACGACCCAGGGAAAGTGTGACAAGAACTTTAGATTTTTTCTTTAAGCGCTTACCTCCTTAACTCCCAGCCATGCTGTGAGTTTTTAGATAATCGGTGTTTTTAAAGAATCAGTGTTTTTAAATACAGTTAAAAGTTTTTATACTGCCTCTCAGGTTTTAATGCAGAAAAGTCTAATAAATTATCTCTAACCCAAGTCTAAGAGAAACTGGAACTCGTGAAGTGTGTATGATGCTGGACGTACCCAGTTTAGCTGGTGGCAGCTAGCTTGCCTCTGCCTGCTTGGTGCTACCAGAAGCTGCATTGTTCTCTCGCCTCCTGCCACGGGTATTTCCATAGCATCACTGCTCAGTAACTCCGTTCCTACAGCTTTCTGTTCCTACTGTAAAAGCAGGCAAGGTAAGCACAGTGGCTTATCCCAGGGAATCTCCAGCCAAGCCTAGGCTTGAACCCCTATCCAGTCACTTAGTATGAAGCTTTCAACCTCATGGTGGTTCTCCTCTGGCTGCAGTTGCAGGCCTTGCCCTTACTGTATAACTTGTATATGGTAGTTTAGCCCTGTGGTTCCTTCTCCCCTCTCTACCTGGACGACACTAATTTTTATTCCCCCCATCAGGATTTTTGTTACAGACTGTGTGGCAATTCCCTCTGTGTAGGGCTCCATTGTGTGATGCTTATCACCAGCTCTGGAGTGCACAAGAAAGACTGCTCCTGTCAAATCTGATTTGAGGAAACTGGAGATGCAGGGGCCTGCTTTTCATTGGGCTTTTTGAAATCTCAGTACCAGTTCCTGATAATTGCTATTGACACAAACAGTCTACTGCTAGAATCCTCATGGAAGGGATGGGAAACACACCAGAGTCACACAGCACTCTATGAAAGCTTTTCTCCATTGCAGAAGGAGTATATAACTGCATTTTCCCTCCGTCCCAGACTCTGGGTGATAATACATGCAACTTGATGACAGGTATCTGTTTTGACTGTGCTTTGCTGGATGACTTGTTCAGCTCTCTGGGCCACAGTTCACATCAAAGTGGCTGCCCCAGTGCTCCACAAATTACAACAGCCAACAAAGCAGAGTATCATGGAAGGGACAAGCCCGCACTGAGCGAGGGTGAGACCTGCTCCAGGGCAAGAGATGTGCTTGCCCTCAGCTGCCCGGAGCCTGCCGGCCTCTTCCAGAAGTGCTGCTGCCAATAATTTGAACTCGGCTCTTAAGGCAGGAGGAAGGAATGTGCCACGTCAAGGCAGCACTGGGTGGGGTTTGGAAACACACTTTGCAGACAGTTTCATCAGCTGCAAGGCTTCCCCTCCCTGAGCTTGGGGGGACAGCCTTTCAGGCAGCTGATAATGATGCAAAGTGCAGCTGTAT
Source organism: Balaeniceps rex (assembly GCA_013401315.1). NCBI lineage: Eukaryota > Metazoa > Chordata > Aves > Pelecaniformes > Balaenicipitidae > Balaeniceps > Balaeniceps rex. Next base: position 10,652 of record VYZW01047519.1, read on the forward strand.
TTGCATGTGCTATTTCCCCTTCATTTCTGAACTGCACTATCCTACTTGCAGCTGTTGAGCTGCTCTCCTTCCAGCAGGCAGCCTGTGCTGGGAAGCCGCTACATTGCTGTCAGTGAGGGTCTACTACTACTTCACAATGCAATTGTTGTGAGATTTCAGGAAGCACAAGAAGCTCATTCTGGTGCGTGCAGCTCTGCTGGTAATCAGCAGAGGAAGGAGTTACAGCGTCACTCCCATTAATGACAGCCCTCACATTGCAACGTGACAACCTTCCCAAAGTCCTCATGTAAAGAGAAGCAGCAACCAGTCTGGCAGGGTTGCCTCATGCTCCTGTGACAGCAGCACGTCTCATTTCCCAAGTGTCTGGCCAGACCGGACTCAGCAGATGCCACTACCTGACACAAGACCAAGTTGAGAACAGGCAAATCCCTTCAGTGACACAAGTCACCTCCACAGCGAAGCCCTTCTGACTCTGCCTGTCCCAGGGGAACCACCTGTTCTCATGGAGAGAAGGCAGTCGCAAACCCCTTGATAAGGTTGAAGCTATTTTTAAAAACAAACCACTGGTTAGATGCATGCCCTAGAAAGCATCCCTTTAATTAGGCTCCGGGGGAATTTGTGGCTGCGAGGAAGCACCCGCCACAGCCTGTTCCACCCACAGCAGCCCGGAGTGCTGTGCTCAGGGTGACGTGGCTGCCTGTCACCCCAGGCTGCACACCCAGGCTTGCTCAGATAAGCCAGGAGAGCACGGTTGTAAACAGCAGCGCACGTGCATTCCTTCCACGCCACAGGATGGTATTTATAGGGCTGAACGCAGGAAGCTTAGGAAGGGGTGAAGGGCAGCCATCTCCAACCGTGACCCAGCTCCAAGGGCAGAAGGGCAAGAGCCCAGCTCCACCCTCGCTCATTGTACAACTCAGCCAGCGAGCTCAATAAAACATCTTTATTCTGTACATTTATGTATAGATGCTTGGGGAACAGGGACAACCCCCAGCACTAGAAAAATTCAAGACAACGAAACAGCAATTATGAAGAGCATGGCACCAAGAACAGTCATGCCACAGATGGCAGGGATGAGGTGAGACCAGCCATCAGCTATTTCAGAGAAGGTCACAGCACCCCATGCCCGCTTTGGGGCAGAGAACACCAGGGCTGCTGCAAAGAGCTGGAGTCCCCCCCACCCCCCAGGCAGCTTTCTTTGTGGCCCACTAGCACCAAAGGGAAGAGCCTGCTGGCAGCTGGGTCTGTCCTCCTTGCAGGCATGGGTGAAAGACCATGTCACTGTGACACCCAGACTACCGCTAGGATGGGAAGAAAGAGGGATCCTGCTTCAGCAGCGACCCTGAGCTAGCAGCTGCTGTCTCGCTGCTGGGCTGATGGGGAAGAAGCAGATTTTTCAGCTGGGTCAGTGCTTCCCCAAGGGACAGGTCACTCCTGTCACCACTGAGCTGCCTCTGAACCCCTTCATTGATACCACCATTTCACTGGCTTCCCCACACCTCAGCATGCTCTTGGCAGGGTGCAGCCACCACCTCCCCACCTGCTAGAGCCCAGCCCAGCCCAGCGGAGAGCGCCGCTTTGCGACATCCACAGGTCAGCACGGGCCGCTCAGCCCCGCAGGCACCGCCTGTGCCAGCGGTCCAGAAGCAGAACTTGCTCTCAGGATAGTAGAAGGGCTGTTTGGGTGTCCAAGTGCTATCACAAGCCCTCGGCCTTCTCTTCGGTCAGGGCTGGCAGGCCAGCATGCCATGTGACAGGGCTGGCTGAAGGCCTGTTGCTCACAGTAGACACATTTGGTCTAACAGTCAACAATAAAACCAAAAGCCTATGTACAGCTACACAGCCCCTGCTGCACCCTCCAGGCTACACAGGGGAGCTGCACAACAGTGTGTGGGAGACAAATGTGCTCCATTCTTTGTGCACAGAGTCCTTGCTGGCAACGTCAGCTTTCCTCTGACAACAAACCCCAGTGGCAAGGGAAAGAAAAGAATTCTTCCTCCAGGAGAAACAGAAATAAAATCACGCCACTGTCAAATCACATCTAAACAATAGAAGTCAGCTGGTTTTGTTAGTAACGCAGCCTGTCCTCCTCACACATTAAGGCAGGCATGGGAAGAGCGAGCTGGGCTGGGACCTGGAATGGCCACACCAGGGAGCCCACTGCAAACCACTACTGCCAACACGCAGATGACACCGTCAGCCGAACATCCGTGGAAACAACCTGCACACACCAGCACAGGCCCAGGCCCCGCTCTGCTCCACAGAACGGCCTCCTGTCCAGCTGCTGCAAGGAACAGATGCAAGTGCAATCTCTGCCTTCACGACATTACATGAGGAGGCTGCGCCACTCGGAGCAGCCACAGCTTCCCAGGAGTCAGTGGGATGCTGAAGGAGTGTGTACATGTGAGTGGGGAACAGGACATTTGTCCAACAGTAAGACACTCAGATTGGAGTAATGCAAAACCAACATACAAATGGACACACAGCAGATTAAAGCCAACCAAGATTAAAACGGTTAAAAACTGTCCTGAATGCATTCTGAGAGGTTCAACCAAGCCCCTGCTATGGGTAGCAGGGCCTCTTCCATCCCCTGCCCAATAGGATGTCCTGCAGGATGACTCAAGAGAGGATTGTTATCAACCCAGTGCTCAGAGGGCAGAAATGGGACCAGATCTTGTGTCAGAGATGGAAAAACATCCCTTCGTTGTTGGACTTCAAGGGTTCTGCTCCTCCCAACCAATAATTTTCAAAGAGTAAACAAAGCCAGAACTTGCCTGCCCAGGTCTGCAGGTGCCTCTGATGTATTCTGAAGGAGGGCAGGGTAACAAAAGCTGCAGGCGATGTGGAGAACATGCTTAACTTGCCCCATGTACGGCACTGAATGCAAGAAACTCTCCCAGGCTCCATCGCACAGTGCGGAGGGACGCCCACGCTAGAATGGGACAGCAGCAGCTCCAGGCATCATTTAGAGAGCCACGGGAGCTTCCATCCTTCTCCCTGGGTGTTGGTGAGTGGAGATCTCTCTGATCTAGTGGTAGTCAGAAGCTCAGCTGTCCAGGCCCCAGGGACTCCTCCAGGCCGTTTTCTTTGGTGGTGATGGCTTGGAGGTCAGTGACATGCCCAATGCCTTTGGTGACTCCTTCACGGAAAAGCAGCTTGGCTCCAATCTTCAAGTATTCAGGATGCTTGATGAACCTGAAACGGACAACTGCCTTCTCTCCTGTCCGCAGCTTGTCCTGAAAAGAAAAAGGGGAGAGCTTAGACCCATCTACCATACCAATGCATGCAGGAGAGGTGCACGTGGATGCTAAGAAGATGAGCAGGTTGCCTCCCTCAGACTGCACGGCTTGAGCCCTTCCCATTACTGTATGCATAAGGGCAGACAGGAAGACACAAGCTCTGGAGAATGGAGAGTTCACCTCCCTGCACAGTTGTGCTGTAGTCCATCATGCTGCTTGTTTTGTGAGGAGGGAATTCTTTAACATGGGAGGAAACGCAACCAAATTGGCAGGATAAAGGGACGGAATGTGCTCCCAGGAAGGGACACAGCTACTCAAGATACCACCGGCCCCTAGCTTTACTAGAGGGCATGGTGGAATCCCAACAAACCGCACAGGGAGGTTCATCTTCCTCCCATGCCTACCTTTCCGTGGATCTTCTCTACAATAGCAGTCTGTCGCACATTCCCCACGTGCACCGTCACCTGAAACCCCTTCCGGAAAGTCGTGGCATGGAACAACAGCACGATCTCGGCTTCAAATACTGAGCAGATGGTGGGGTTCATTTCTGGGCTCACCATGACCATGCCCTGCACAACAACCCAAGGATCAGACCAGTTAGGGCCAGTCCCCTTGCTTCTGAACAGCCCCCAAAACCACAAACACATCTACACTCTGCAACTTGGGCTTGCATCCCATTCTCAGCCTTGTACTCATCCTGCCTCGTAGCCTGGCCATTTCCTCCCCTTCCAGCAAGTTTCCTGCAAACATCTCTACTTCATTCCCACCCTATCAATGGGGGATCTCCAGGGAAGCCTCCAGTCCTACTCACTGGATCAGTGAGCAACCTGGCAACAGCAGGACTCACCTTGCGTAGCAGGGAGCGGTCAAAGGGTCCAAGGGCCAGTGTGGCTGCCTGCCCGGCCCGCAGCACGCGGCAGGCAGAGCGGTTGCGTTGGATACTGCACACTTTCAGCCGGAGGAACTTCCCGTCGTCAGTGGGACCAACCACCAGGTTCTCCCCTTCTCGGCAGATCCCACTGCACAGGGCAGAAGAGCAGGACAGAGTTCATCAGTTAACCTCTGCTGGAATCGGAGGACTTGCCCTCTACATTTCATCCCCCTGCCTGAGGAAGGAGGAAAGCAATGCCTTGCGATCATGGCTAACCTCCGCCAACTCTGGGTCCCAGCATGCCTTCCTTCAGCATGCTACAGGTCACATTCCTAATCGAGCTGCTTTAGAGCAGACTCTCTGCTTGCCACCACATGACCAATGGTCTGCTCACGGCACCTCCCAACACCCTGTAAGGCTTTACCCTTACTTGTCTCAGTCATCTGGCAGCAGTCAGGATTGAGCCTTGCACTGCTTCCACATGTGCAGCAGGTGACTCTAACCTTGTAGGAACTCCAGCAACCGTTCACACCCACACTTGTCTGCCTGGCCTCACTTACCTCGACAGAGTTCCTCCCACAACAGTCCCCACCTCTGGCACAGTATAAATTTCATCGACCTGTAGCAAGGCAACAAGAATAAGCTGCTGTAAAATAGCACTCCAGAATGAGGACAAGGTGCCCACCCCTTGTGTGGAGGGAGGTGAGCTCTTTCTTGGTTGTCGGACACCATCTCAGAGCTTTCACCAGCTCCCACTACCTTCCCATTAGACAAACCTCTGCCTTTTAAGTGGCAACCACAGAAACAATCTTATCCCTGAGACGGGCACCCCTTGGTTAGGATGGAGCCCAGTCTAACAGGCTTTTTTCAAGGACTGAGTCCTTTCTTTACTTTAATGTCTCCCAACAGTCCAGGAGTTCACCACATCTCTCCCCATGGTGTCCAGATTCCCCAGATATTTGTCACATGTCACAGCAATGAGTGTAGTACCAGAACTGGAAACAAACTACCCTTACGCACCTGAAACTCTGTGAGTTGCTGCATTAGTTCTTCCTGCTCTTTACTGTTGGTCAGTGGAGGGAGGATGTTGAGGAAGACTTTTAAGAGATCCAGGTTCTCCCCAGAAACACTGGACAGTGTGAAGATTGGGGTGATGCTGTCAGACACAAATAGACAGGAATAAGCAGAAGGCCAGAGCGCAGCTGCAGAAGGTGGCTGAGATTCTGAATCTACTGAGTCCAGCAAGAGGACAGAGACTACAGCGATAAATGGCTAGAGCAGGAGGGCACATGGGCTAGGTACAACTCTGCAGTAACCCCTGCCTCAGTGGTTGGTCAAGGCACCGATCCCCTGCCAACCCACACTTCTGTCATGGAGAAGTAACTCCAGTGCAGCCTCAGGCACCTGCTGCTCCCAGAGCCCAGAAAAAGGCCTGGGAGGGGAAAATGCCTTCTTGGAGAATGCAAAGGTAGGAAACTTGATGAGGAGACAAGATGTTCAAGATGTGGTCGCCTCCCCTGTGGTCGCCCTTCCCCAGCTCTGCACAGCAGCCCAGTCTAAATTGCCAGCTCCCAGTAGAAGAAAGGAATGGTCCCTTACTTGGGAGACTGTGCAAACTGCTGTGCTGCTGTAACAGCATCATCATCTGAGTTCACAAGCAGGGGGAGCTTGTTGCAGCCTGGCTGCTTCAGGATTCGCTCCAGCTGCTTCACTGTCCGTTCCACGGTGGCTTTCGAACACAAGTCAACTTTGCTGATGACAATGAAGAAGGGGACCTTGAGGGCCATGGCCAAGCCCAAGTGCTCTCTCGTTGTGCCTGCTGCAGGAGACAAGTGAGAGTGTAGGTGCAGTAGCAGTCATCACTGTTGCCTGTTTATGTGACAGCTATGTCTCCTGGCTCTCCCACAGGCCCACTCTAGAGATTTCACCCTAACTGCTTAGTTCATCAGGCAATGAAAAAGCAAAATTATTCTTTTAAACAAAACCAAACATCAGTGCAGAAAAATAAAAACCACCAAGAATTTTTGTGACTGATCTGTTTGCTTCAGAAAGATGCAGTAGTTTTCATTCTTGGGCTAGAGTTTGCCAGAAAACAGCCACAAAAATGTCAAGGAAAGATGTGGGAGAACTCCAGCTGCCTTTTTACAAGGCTTCAGGATTCGGCACCCCTAAGAATATGTCAAAGTTGTTTTTTTCTCTGAAAAACACAGCCTCAATTTCCAAACAAAGCCTCTCTGTCCAGGGTACAGTTTAACGCGGTCTACAGCTGGTAAGAGGATCCCAGCTCTGCTCCCACCCCAGGCATTCATAGGCACTGGCTTACAAGCAATCAGTAGAGGCTTCCAGACTAATATTTTTTTCTTGACAATCGTTCCCAGCTAACAAGGACCCACTCCTCCCATTCTCCATTTCTCTTCACACGTTGCTGTCATTTCATGCAGGCAGGGCAACACTCACCAATGCCAGTGTTGGCGCTAACGACCAGCATAGCAAAGTCCGGGCAGTAGCTGGTGAGGCCAAAGATGGTTGTTTTCAGGTACTTGTGGTGCCCAGCCAGGTCAATGAAAGTGATCATTTTGGAAGAACTCTCACAGATCTCTTCTGCTGTTCGGGAGTCACTGTAATTTACCACCTGAGAAACATAAGGACTCGGTGAGAGAAGGAGCCCCAGCAGGCAAGTGAAGAAAACCCAGCTCTTATCTATCCACTTTGACCTCAGTATTAGTGAGGAGAGATCATTCATCATGGGTGCAAGAAATGGTGTCTGTTGCAAATGGACAAGTAGCGCTCAGGTTCGGCTAAAGGGACATGGAGCTGTGCTACCCCTCTTCCCTCATGTCCACTCACAGTTGTAACCGAAGGGTAGTCCTATTCTCCTCCACCCTTCTGAGTTCAGTGGCCCACTCCCTCACCTCTCCTTTGCTGTTGAAGCCGAGGATCTCAAAGCTGATGCTTGACGTTCTTCCTGACTGGATTTCATGGAGATGCCGGAAGAGGTTGAGGCGTGCTCTCCCCCGCCCGTTGTCCAGCTCTCCTTGCGTTAGGACACCCAACAGGGTTGATTTCCCTGAGTCCACATTCCCCAGCACAGCTACTCGCAGGTCTAAGAACTACAGGAAGAAAAACAGAGAAATCATGAAACTTAACCGCTGCTGTGCTGGGTGTGCATGAACATGACATGGCAATAGAATAGAATAGAATAGAATCAAATCGAATCGAATCATTAAGGTTGGAAAAGACCTCTAAGGTCATCTAGTCCAACCGTCAACCCAACACCACCATGCCTACTAAACCATGTCCCGAAGTGCCATGTCTACATGTTTTTTGAATACCTCCAGGGATGGTGACTCCACCGCCTCTCTGGGCAGCCTGTTCCAATGCTTGACCACTCTTTCAGTAAAGAAATTTTTCCTAATATCCAATCTGAACCTCCCCTCATGCAACTTGAGGCCATTTCCTCTTGTCCTATCGCTTGTTACTTGGGAGAAGAGACCAACACCCACCTCACTACAACCTCCTTTCAGGTAGTTGTAGAGAGCGATAAGGTCTCCCCTCAGCCTCCTCTTCTCCAGGCTAAACAATCCCAGTTCCCTCAGCCGCTCCTCATAAGACTTGTGCTCTAGACCCTTCACCAGCTTCGTTGCTCTTCTCTGGACACGCTCCAGCAACTCAATGGAGTTGAGCCTCAGAGAGAGCTTCCCTCCATGATGGACACTGTGCAGTGTAATCTTGCTCAGATTCTGCTCTTGCTCCCAGCCAAACCACTGCCCAGGAGTTGTGATACACTCTCTAGAGTTGTGATGTGACAGATCAGGCTTTGATATCACAAAAAAAGGCCATTCGCTGCAGCAGCACCTCTAAATTCTTCCTTGTTTGCACACTGGCCTGCATCAGAACTGTTGCTGTAGAAGTGAAAGTGAAATAATTTCTCACCTCTGATGCAGACAATCTCCCCTACTGGTATCTGCCTCAACTACAGTCTTGGAGATGAAAAGCGTTACCATCAAGCCTCCTCCTGGCAGTTCTTTAAAGCAGCTGCTATGGGCAAATCTATGACAAAGTGCCTCTAGGGTTTGTGCTCCCATCCCAAAAGGAAGCTGTTTGTATGAAGCCGCTAAGTCTCCAGCAGGAGAGGACAGCCAAGTCACAGGTCCCTACCTGCTGGTTGTCAGGCACCTTTCGGACAAGCACCTCTGTTATCTTCCTCGGAACGTCGCTGTCGTAATCGACCTCCCTCTCCCGCAGCACCGTAATGTCAGCCCCAACCCTGACACAAACAGGAAAGGAAGGAGTGAGACACACACTTGTACTCGACAGCTCTTGCATCTCTAGAATCACAGCTGGCAAAGTGAATGGGATGAAAGCTGGGGATAGCAGGGAAGGAGCCTCAAGCTTCCAGCCAAAAGCCCTATAACTGCCTTCATATTTCCAGAGCCTCATGATGAAGGAATTTCAGTCATACAGGAGCTTTGTAGAATGGAGCCACCAGCTCCTCAGGGAACTCCTGGGGCCAAGCCTCTCTACTGGCGGCTGTTTATGCCTGCGGGTCCCGCAGATGAAAGGGAACACGTACTTCTCTGCCATACGGCGCAGTGTCTTGAGCGAGGCACGCATCTCCTCCTCTGACAAGCCCACCAGCAGTCCGTTGTCCTCCACGCCGATCTGATAGACGGCCTCACCTCGGCCTTCCTGTAGTCGCCACTTCATCTGTGTCACCAGGTGCTCAAAGCGATATTGCGAGGGATTCACTAGCTTTAGCTGTTTAATGGAGGGGGTAGTTATAGTCACAGCCTGGATGCAGAGGGAATCCCATTGCCCAAGCCAGCAAATCCCTAATCCAACACCATGAAGCAATGCCCCCAACACTGACCCACCTCTAGAAAACACAGCCCATGTTAGTGCCTGCACAGAAGCCATAGGACAGGTGAGAAAGGGTTTCACAAAGGTGCATACATATGGTAGAACATTCCTGCATCTTGCCAAAGGGATCCGTACCCTGCCTGCTGTGGGGGCAAAGACAGCACTGTGGGACCTATCTGTGACACAGGAGCCAAGTAAGTGCAAATGGCAGAACAGCCACAAGAAAGTGACAAATGATTATCAGGGACACCTGCAGCTCTCTCTCAAAAGGAAGATTTCTGGAAAAACACAGTGGGTCTCATCTCCTAACACAGATTCCTAAAAATGAGTACTGAGATTAAATTCTTCCAGCTCAGCATACTGAGTATTGCTAGGCACAGAGACACAGAAAATGACTGAGACTTGACTTGGTACAGCGTCCGCTTTTCTGTCCCTTCCTTGGATGTGTTCCCCATATGCTGTCTTTGGTGAAGCTACTCACTGCAAAATAACCCTCTGGGAGGAAGACCTCCTTCTGCAACCTCAAAAGGCTCACCTTGTACTCGATGTTCCCATCTTCTGCCTGGTCAGAGAATGAAACAAGACAGAAAGGTTAGATGCTGTGCCAGCAGGGACTCCTATAGGCATGAGCTGCCCAGATACTCTGCAGCTCATGCTGATGGTTTGAGAGAGAGGGAAAGTGGCAGAAATATACTGTGTTAGTATGCCTCTTCTGGCATTCATTCCTACACTCAACTGGAACTTACTTTAGGTTTGTTTCTGCTGTTTGCATCTCACATCATGAAAACCAGAGGACAAAACTAGAGAGGGACACAGGGGGTAATACTGTTTTGGGGGGATTTTTTTACTGCCAGTAAAGAATACGGCCAGTCTAACAGTCACAGAGAGAGAGTTCCAGTTTCAAACAGGCACAGGCCAGCAGATGATCAAAAGTCTCCCCCCTCACCCATCCATGACCCACAATGCCCCGCACAGCATCCCACTCCCACTTTATCCAGCAGCTTCCATCCACCCAAGGTGCACAGAAACAGGGGACTGGGAACAAAAGTCGCCACATCCTCTCCTGCACACTGATACCCTGCCTCACTCAGTTAGTTTTTCATTGACTCCTTTCCACATCCTTGCGTATCTTCTCTCTGCAAGAGAGGACTACAGACATAAGGAAGAAAGCTACTGACTTCTTTGCAGTACAGCAAGCTGGTCACTGGCCTGGCAGTTCTGGAGAACCAGACCTGATCAGGACTGTCTGTACACAGGCTCCAGCTTTCCAAAGAGAACGTATAGCCAATATTGAAGTAATTTTCCCACTGATTCAGTCTAAGGACCACTGAGAAAGGGCTGAAGCCTGCAGGAAGCCAAGTACTCTGGCAGACTAAGTGGGGCTGCCAACACTAAGCAATTCCTTTTCCTCTGGACGCCAATTTCCACGTCAGGAGAGGCAATAGCCCTCTCCTTGCCTTCTAGCTCAGCTCCTAACCACAGCGGTGCTTATGGTGGCAGAAGGCCAACAGAGGGAAGTTCCGAATTGTCAGCTCAGCTCTCAGGCCACGGAGCTATGCAGTGAGAGGTACTTGCGGAAGGTTTTCCTCTCTTACCATCTACCAGCTTTCCAGCTCTAAGAAAACACATTCACATACTGTACTGTCGTCTAAATAAGGGGGTGGGTCTCTTTCAAGGCAGCTGAGACTAGAAAAGCAACAAGCCTAGGCTTGCTGGGCCACATACTGCACAGGGTAGCCAGGGACAGGAAGCTGTGCTGAAACCACAGGGGCCTGTCCAGCCTCCAGCTGAAAGGAACAAAAACTAAACTGCGGCTGCAGGGGACAATCCTGCCCGTGGAGAAGATCTAACAGTAGCAAAGCGCTGTTTTCCCTTCTTGCCAAGAGTCACAGCCCTGCCTGGTGGAGGAACTGCTCCCTCCCAGCACAGGCTCTTATATATCTTATGGAAAGCTCACTGAGTGGGGCCAAGCAATTGATTCTGGGGCAATGTAATACTCCCCACAGTGGCAGCCCTATTAGTGCAGTGCCAACTGCCTGAACTAACCAACACACCCACTTACTACCAATGCCATTTTTTCCTCCTGCAAGAGGCAAGTGCCTCACACTCTTGTCAGTACCGTCTGCATCTCTGTGTAAAAAAAAAAAAAACAGTTGCCAAATTAGCTGGGAAGGGAGTCACTAGAACCTGCTGAGCAATGTCTATGAGTTTGGCAGCTGGAAAGGGACTTACACCCACCAGATCGTCTCTCAGGGAGAGATGCAAACAGGATGCTCGGGACTACGAGTTGAGCAAAGCTTTATTTCCGAAGCTATTTAGTTCCCAGACGGCAAAGCACCCACAGACAGATGCCAGGCAGCAAGATACTACTAACGGGCAGGGTTTGGTGGACCACGCAGGGAGCTCGCTGGGACCGGGGGCACAAGCCCTGTGCGCTGCCACGTCAAACCCCGGAGGAGAGACCGGGGCAGGAGGGCACACCGCTCTCGGGGCCGGGGCCACGGGACCGCCCGCAGGGCTGCCAGGCCAACCCCGGCTCGACCCCGCAGCGACACCGCCGGGACCCTCGGCCAAGCCTCTCCAGAAACTGCCTCCAACCTGACCCGCGACCAAACCTGCCAGGGTCCGGGGCTGCCGCGGGGCGCCAAGCCCGCGTCACACCGAGCCGCCCGGGGGGCGGCCATCCCTCCGCCCCCGCCAGCCCCGCAGCGACGGCGCCCCCCGCCGCCGGGCCCTGCCCGGCC
>VYZW01047519.1:22515-55538 GCA_013401315.1 Balaeniceps rex
TCCCCACCCGGGCTCCCCGCCCCGGCCCCGCCGCCCCGGCGTCAGCAGCCGCCGCGCGGCGCCACGGGAAACTGAGTCCCGCCAGCCTGCAGCTCCCAGCACGCACCGTGCCCCGCCCACTCAGAACTACAGTTCCCGGTGCGCCCCGCGGCGCGTCCCGCTCGCTCCCTTACGGGCTCCCTCCGCGGGGGCGGATGGGAGTTGGAGTCCGAAGGAGAGGGCGCCGCCTGGCGGCCGCGGTGGCCACCGCGCGGGGTGCCGCTGCTCCCCCAGCCCCGTCCTCCGGGATCTGCCGGTGCCCGCGGGTTTCCCCTTTGGCAGTTCACAGGCTTTGCGGCGGGGCAGAGCCCCGGGACCCCTGTTCAGTGACAGCGAACTATCAGCACCCGTTCTGACTGGCATCGGGGGGCTGGAACGGTTTTGAAGGCGTTTGGCATTGGAGGTGCCTCGTAACTACACAGAGGCAGCAGCCCAGGGCAGAGCTATTCCAAAGGACGCCTTAAGCTCCTGCCGAGGACGGGTAACAGCAAAAGACCCTCCTGCCGCGCGGCGCATCCCCTCAAAAAAGCGTTTTGCCAGTCTTTAATAGCACCGCCACCGAGCCTCATTTTTCTCCGCCGCATCCCCTGGGGAGGGCGACGCTTGATCCGCGTTTGTAAAACTTCCACATTCTTTGACGCTTTTAACAGGCAGCCAAGGTCGCTGTCAAATAACCTCGCCCGCCGGGGAGCGGCTCCTCCCGCCACCCACCGGCAGCGACCGCCCTCCCCTTGCTGTGTTTTGGAGGCAGCACCCAATGGGACTGCGGCCACGTTGTTTCCAAACACGGCAGCTCCCATTCACTGCACGCTCCCTGCCTCCGCCTCCCAGCTGCGGGAGGAGAGCCCGCCGCGGGGCGAAGGGAGTTCCTCTGCAAGGGACCGGAGCCAACAGGGCTGCCAGGCGGAGGGAGTTCAGCGGCCCGGGGGCGGCCGGCGGGGCTTTGCCCCCCTCGCTGCCGCGCACCTCGCAGATGTGCTCCGGGTGGGCCCCAGCACAGGGCAGGGGGAAAAACAGTTGACCTGTCTTCCGGAGCCCCCTGGGCAGCCCGGCAAGGAGGCAGCCGCAGCTCCCGGCACCCCTGGCCAGGCTGGGGCACTCGGGCCTGCCGCAGCCGTGCCCGCTCAGCGCGGCGGTCGTTAGCCCCACCGAGCACCCCGGCAACCACCCCTGCCCTGGCTCCCCACGCGGCTGCTAAACCCGGGCAAGAGAAGCGGGCCGGCCGGGTCAGCCCGCCCCACTCCCCGGGGCTGGGCTGCCCAGGGACCCTCCTCCTGGCGGGCCGGAAACGCTGCTCCTCCCTACCAAGCATGGCGCCCTCACCGCCGGAAGAGGCGCGGGACGGGCGCTCCGCCACTCCCATGATACCCTGCGGCGGCGGCCATTCAAATCCCAGCCGGCCGCCTTCCGCTGGCCAGAAAATGGCGGCTCCTGGTGTTACGGTAGCTCCCGCCCGAGCGACCTCTCCTACGTCCCCGCTCCTCATAGCTGAGGTGCCGCTGGCCCTGGATCGTGGCGGTGGCGGCGGGATAAGGCCCCGGCGGAGCGGGCCGGTGGCGGCCTGCCCCTCGGTGTCCGTGGTGTTCCCGGGCGCTGTGAGCCGGGAGAGCTGCTGCCGCTTCGCCTGCGAGCTCCTCAAGCACGTCCTGCACCAGCGGCACCAGCTCCCGCTGCCCTACGAGCAGCTCGCCTACTTCTGCCGGCGGGCGGCGCAGGTGAGAGGGGCCGGGGCGGCCGGGAGGGACCCCCGGGCCCGGGGGCGTTTGGGTTTCGCCTGTCAGCTAACTACACTAGCTCAGTAACTCGTATGTTAACGTGTCAACCGCTTCTAAAGTAAAGCGCTCATTGTAGCTGTATCCTTAAATGTTACCACAACTTCATTTAAAAAAAAAAAATATTTAGGTTAGGTGGCTAAAGGTCTCAACAAGTTACTCTTTATCTCTTCTTGTCCCACTTTATGCTGAAAGCACGTCACTGTTTTGTTTGTTACTCAAACAACTCTAAGGAAAAAAAAATGTTAAGTGGTTTTCGGGTGATAGCTGATCTTTAAGAGATGTGGCATATAATTCTTGTGGGAATTCATCAGTAGTGTGATTTAGATTCAGACTGAGTAGCTATAGAGTGGCCTTTTGTGTTCCTCTCGGATCTCCTAATTCCATATGTGGGTATCTATATCTCTTAAAAGGAGCATAAAACCCTTTGAACCTTCCTTGACTTTCAGGCATGGGATGGGCCATGCTTTCTGAAGTGTGTATTAGGACCAATATGTCCTAATAATGAAATGTACTAATCGTTTTTTGTTTTGTTTTCCAGGATGGAGATGTGATTAAGAAGCCACCCTCCGTGGACCTGGCGAGCAAGAAGTGCCAGCAGGTGCTGATGGAGCTGGAGGGAGTGCTCCAGCACTTGGAAGTAATGTTTAGTTTGACACTTGTTCCTCGGGTTCTTATTCTCCTTGGAGGCAATGTCATGAGCCCCAAGGAGCTTTATGAGCTCAACTTGGAGGGTATCTGTGAGGGCAGTGCTGAGGAGAGCCTGAAAACTGCATCCTGTGTTCGCAAGCTGTTTCACTCACTCTTCGTTGCGGATGTCTTCAGTGAACTTAAAGCTCTCCCTGCCATGGGCACTGTAGTTATGCTCCAAGGACACCGCGACTGTGGTGTCGATTGGTTCCGGCCCAAGCTCAACTATAAAGTGCCAACCCGAGGGAGAAAACTAACTGTTAACTTGTCCTGTGATGGAGACATCAACATAAGTGCCTCACCTCCTCAGCATATGACTTCTACTTGGGAGGACTACGTCTGGTTTCAAGCACCAGTGACGCTGAAAGGCTTTCATGAATGACCTGTGCTCTGTAGAACTTAATGGAATATTGAATAACCTTTGGTGCTGCTTTAAGTGATAATAACTTTATCAAATGTAACCGCATATTCTTGTCTGTCTGGATCTCTTCTCCAGGGCATCTCTTGCCTTCCTGTAGCTCAACTGTGTTCATCTGTCTTCATCTCCTGAATTATTGTTGAAAGCAAATACCCTTTAAGGCACAGTTGCACAGAGATACGGTGATTTTTTTTTTTTAGGGACCTGAGTTGTGGCACAGGAGATGCATTAGTGTGTTGGGAGTAAAACTTCCCTGCTGCGTACTTACTGAACTGGCAAGTACTGGATACAGCCTTCTCTCTCCTGAGTTTTAATGTGGCCGTTTCTCTAGTAATAATTACTACATTAGCTGATTGTTTGGGACTCTAGATAATGTACTTGATTATTAATACACTTGGCCTTTACTATAAAGGCCATAACCATTCTTACCTACCCTATTCCTGTAAAAGGAGATCTTTCCCTGCAGTCTGATCAGGCTTGAGTACTCAAGTGCTTGCCCATCTATTTGATAAAATTAGACTTCCCCATAACTCAATTTCAGTTACTTAATAATCCAAAGAGTGGGACTTCTCAACAATTGGGAGGTCTTGTACCTAGCACTGTCTTGTACTGGTGAAGAAAAGAGGTTGAGCAGTCCTGTGGAGGCAGGGAAGCACATATTCCTATTTTTTTTAACTAATCTTTAGTCCAACAGCCCTGATAATCAGTTAGATATACAGTTAAAAGCAGTTTCTGCTCTAACCCTCTTCAGAGGAAGTTAGGACTCCTGCCCCAATATGCTAGCTTATTCTCACTTAACAACAACAAAGTCAGTTTCTTGCTTACTTTTACCTCTTAGAAGTCTTAGAGTCTTAGACTCTAAATGTTTCTGAAATGTGAAGGAGAGGTGAGGGGAGTGTGATCAAGTTCAGCACTATCTTCACCTGTCAGATTCCTGTTCTAAGTAGAATGTATTACTTGGAAGCAGAATGTAAGCCCTTTCTTCTGGCCTGGTGTCTAGTGCAGAATGGGACAGGGAGGGAGAGAAACCCTTAGAGCACAGTGTGTCAGAACTAAATATCTGCTGGAGTTCTCTTCAGTCAGCTAGGTATGTATCTGTAATGTCATGAGCTTAATAGCTCCAAATAGCTCTATCCCATTTGAAGAGAAACTCGAGCCTACTGGTAAGTGAGGTTGCTTGCAGTTTCTTGCTAGCAAAAATTGCATGATGGGGTGGTAAAAATCCTTTGAAAGGAGGGTAAAGGTTGAAGTAACCCCCTACACTTGGTGCATATTTTAACTTTGACCCTTTGGAATGGAATGAGATTGTAGAACCAGGAGGAAATTAAGTTGGTATTTTTGAACTTGGAGAACACTAGGACTGCTGTCTCTGCCTTATCCATTAACAACTGTTTACAACGTGTAGTAACTGCTAAAGCCAGCTCTAAGGGAAAAAACTGCTAGAATGAAGAAAGCTGCCTTGTGTGCAGCTGCCCACTTGAATATGTAATTGCAGGTCTCTTGAATGAAATATAACTTGAACATAGGAGTGTTTGTGCTCAGGAGATCAAAACCCTTTACACTTCCACCAAAGCTGCTTGTAATGCATATTTAAGAATGCTAGCACTCAAGTATTTAAAGAAGCTTTTGAACAGAAGCCTTAGTTCTGAGGAACAAGGGGCAAGTTTTTTTCTACTCTCTTCCCCAAGTGAGTGCAATGTTACTGCATTAAACTGTTTACATATTCTGTTATACTTGAACTATGAATGCAGCAATGATATGGTGCTGGGAATGAAAGAAGACAAGATGCTTCCCCCCCACCCCCTTAAGAGCTTTAGAGCTTGATTAACTAAGTTTAGTACTATAATCATTATCAAAATAAAATGCTGACTTCTGTCTGTGATTAAATTGGATTTATTTAATCTCTCAAAGTAAAGGTTCTGCTGGTGGCAAACAACTTGCTTCCATTCTATGTATGTATCTAAACTGCAGGTTCACAGCTGTTCCACCTTTCTGACAAAGTGCATGATGTCTTGTGCCAGAAGCTTTGGTTCCTCAAAGGCAGCAAAATGCCCTCCACGTGGCATGTAAGTGTAAGTGATGATGTTCTTGAAGATCTCCTTTGCCCAGGCATGTGGTGTATGTACTAGCTCCTGAGGAAAAGCTGCAATCCCTGTGGGAACATATACTCCAACCCTAGAAGATATTAGTTAACTGCATTTTTGAAAGAAGTCCTGGGGAAAGTCTATAAAAACCTTCTGACTCTGCTAACTGCCACAGTCAGCTGGAGAAGCTTTACCACAGCAAGCCATTTTGTGGTCTGTACTCTGCTGAAGAGCTTCACTTGTATTTGGATCTCCTTGAGTTTAAGAATGTTATTCCCAAAGATGTGTAAAGTAGAGCCAACTTTGCACACAGTTCAATCTTGAAATGTTTCAGATTTTTAAGCTTACCTTGTTTTGTAGTTTTGTGATATGTGGCAAGATGCCACACCTCTTTGTTAAAGTCAGAAATGAGCTAGCTCATGTTTACTTTAGCATTTATGGTACCAGCATAACAAGTGACTCTCTCGAGAGGAGAGGTAAACTGGTTCAGTCTATAAAGAAAAAGACTCTCCTATTTGTTTGTATGATCAATCACTTGGAGAATTCTGCTCAGCAGCATTTTCCTGGTCAGTCTCTCTTATAGTCATCTTAAAGCCAGTGGCTGTTAGAAGGTGCTTGGTTTCAAGTACTGCATCTCCAAATTGCTTCCCCAAGTTTGTGCTTAACAGTTGTAGTTCTTAGTTTATCCACCAGTAAGCCATATTCTTCCTAATTCAGTTTAAACGCCTCTCAGAAATGCTCATGATTTTCCATTTTGTTTTTACTGAACTGAGCCACAGATTACATTTGGTAAATAAGTATATAGACCTGTATGTTGAACACAAGCAAGACTAAATAGACTTTGACAAGCTACCTTGTGTGAATTATAGGTTCAAAATAAAAGTGACCCTTAACTACATTTATCAAAAGAAAATAAGAACTTGGATTTTTTTATTTTTTTTTTTTGGAACTAGTTAAATTTGCTGTTGTAAGTGATCTAAATGTTTATACAGGCAAATATGGTTCAATCTCATTTGCACATGTCTTGCACCTGCCACTTCCTTACCTGGCATCAGCAGTTAGACCAGGGTCCTTGGAGATGTTCTCCTTGTAGAATCGCATTGAGGACACGATGGAGGATGTCACCCAATAAATCATCACGTTGGTCAAAAGCTCATCAAGAGAGTATTTGCTGTTGAGAGAGAAAGATGAAGAAATTTCATTGGAAGCTGTTTCTCAATACGCTATATTGGGCTCATGCCCTGAAGAACAGTTGTTCCTCTTGTTCTCCCCTTGTTTTCAAGCAGCAAATTAATTGGCACCCATGTGCCCAGAGCAAAACTGCCTGGTGCTGAAGCAGTAGTTTGCAGACAGTCCGCTATAAGTTTAAACTACTAGTTGTCATGTGTAATCTTTCATCCTTAAAATTCAGCTTTGACTGGCCAGTCTTTTACCTATCTCCTCATTAATTATCATCACTCATTCTTTTAATGAGTCTTCTCATGCAAAAGCATCTGTTTTCTTACCTTTCCAAGCCTCCATCATGTTTATGCAGAAATGATTTATCTGTCCAGGTGGAGAATTTCTCCAAAATATATGCAGCAAGCCCCACAGGGGAGTCATTCAGTGCACAACCTAATTCAGGAGAAGTAAGAGGTATTGCAGTTACCTGGCATTGCAATACTTCAGTGGAAGTTAAACTGGACTTTCATGAATTCTTCAGAGCTTCTATGAGAATTCAGTAGAGAGTCTATATTTTACTAGCCCTGGTAGTAATTTATTCTTGACAAATTCACCCCAATGGAATTCCAGCTGTAACTGACAGCACTACAAACTCAGGTAATTCAAAATACAAAAGAAGCTAGGAGCTAAGAAAGTCCTGTTGGCTTCTTGGTAATGTGTGACAGAAAGAGCAAATTCAGATGTGAAGGGATTACACTGAAAAGAAATTTCAGATAAACTACTTGGGAGCACTGTCCTGCTTAGGATGGATAACCAGGACCCTGCATGCTGTTCATCCCTTTTTATCTAATTTAAACAGTGGAGTGTTGTGTATCTGTTATCTGTTCCTGCCTTTGGGGAACACTGACAAACATTATAAACACAGCAGGTACACAGCATATTGTATCTGTGTCTTTACCTGTAAAACAGGGATAGGGATTACTTCAGTAGTGATAGAGGCTTGCCTTGGGAAAATTCCTGTACCATACCCTAGGCTGTAGTTTTACCGTAAACTCAGTATTGCCTACTCTCAAGTGTATTTTAGTGTAACTTTAGCACTGAGTGACTTTGTAGAAGATGATGCACAATATGGTCTCAATTTAATAGTGGACGTAGCTAATGCAAAGTAAGTTTGTGCATTGGCACAACAGTTTCCCTGCACTGGCAGGCCTAGAGTGATTTGCTACAGATCGAAGTCATGTAAATGCTTTGACCAGCAATGGTAGGGCAGGCTAAAATGTGCCAGCTAGCACATGACTCGTCTGGAGATTTTTGGGGCTGAAAGCTGCCTCTGAACCACTGTATTCAACGTCCATGGATTAAATGCTCAGAAAGACCAGTCTTGTTTGCAGCTTATTAGTCATTCAACCTGTACCACATCTTAGGTACCACAACTTGTGGTGTGTGAAAATACTTTAGCTTTGCTTTAAACCTAGCTAATGAGAACTAAACTGATAATGTAGATATTTCTTGAGACTGAGTAGGGAATACATTCCACACCCCCCCGCCCCAGTCATTTTCTACATTTCACGTTTTTAGGGTGCTAGAAAATCCCTGCTCTTCTTTTTCCAGGTTGAAGAGTCCTAGGCTATGAACAGTGCTCGGAAGCTGTATGGAAGCTGCTTGGTCACTTCAGTCTTCCTTTTCTCCCCTTCCTGTATTATTCTGATTCTAAAATGTATTTATGAAACAGGGTGAACAGGGGTGCAACAGATTCTGAATATAATGGATTTAGTGTTTTGTCTTAGTCTCTTTTTGATTTCTGTAAGAGTTCATAAGATTCTCTTAAACTCTGAGCTGGCTGATGCTTCAAACCGCTATCCATGACTCATGGATACTCTCATATGGCAGCAGCCAAACTAGAGCCCATTGTGATTTTCTTCCTCTACTTAAATTGCTTTGGACTTTGTTGACATCATTTTTTATTGGCCATTCTAATCAACCAGTCACTTAAATGTTTTTGCAACTCTCTGCAGTTATCTTTAGATTAAACCAAACCTTGGACAGCTGTCAAATTTTCACTTAACCATTAACTTTTATCTGTAGAGAAATTAGGATCATGTTGAAATGTACAGGTGCCAGCACAGATTTTTGTGATACTCTCCCTCCCCTGGAACTTGCATACTTATTCCTATGCTTGGATTCTCATGTTAACTAGTTACTAATCCATGAACTTAATCCTTTTCTTAAGGCAGTTTAATTTCTTTAAGAACACTGTGGGAGGAACCTCAACAAAACTCTTTTGGAAATGAAATATGTTCCATTACTGGATCCACAGCTCTCTGATTCTGCCAGAGCTCTGATTTTTGAAGCATGATTTCCCTGTGATACTATCACCTGTAAATCAGTTCTCCCCTTTAAAATAGTTCTGCTAGTTTTCTGATCAGAGACTAGACATACTCGTCTTCATTTTTCTGGGGCTACCCTCACTGTTTGGCTCTTATTAAAAAAATGCACCTCCCCAACCTGGTATCTTTTTTTGTCTCCTTTTATTTCTTTGGTATTGCGATCAGTTCAAGCAACAGACTAGGCATTAGTTGACATTTCAGTTTGAGTTTCTTCTTTTTCAGTGAATTGCCAGGTTGGGCTGCTATTCATTCTATGGTCTCTACATCTGACACCAGTCTGAGAGAGCTCTGCTGACTTTCCTGATGAGGGATTATTTCAATAAAGGAATACCCCATAATTCTCACGAGTGGGGACTGATGCAAATAATTCATTTAACTTTTCTGAGATGGCCATATCTTTCTTCAGACTCCCTATCTACTGGCCCCACTAACTATGTCAGGCTTCTGGCTTTTCAGGTGTTAGGGCTGTGTCTACCTTTCTGCAAGTTTCACATTGCACTTGCTTATGATATTTTTCTTGTTTTCACCCACATTTATTTCTAGAAACTTCACTTTCAGGACCCTCTGCTTGACTTTAAGAGGCTTTTTGCAAAGGGGTTCTTTCCCCAAGAGAAGTGGCATGCCACTTAAAAGACCTTGAAAAGTGATATTTGTAGTCTCCATCTTTTTCTAAGCTATTCCTTTTAACTTCCTTTTACACAGTTCTTGTCCCCATGTCTTGCATTCAGTCACTGCTTCTCAAACACAGTTGGCCTTTGTTCAACTCTAAGTTTTTATATACCATAAGCAGTTAGTATACAATGTTCATAGCAATATAGAGAAGGTTCATTACCTGCAGTGTCTGGTTTGGTGGCTTGGATGTGTAAGTAGCCAGACTCTCGCAGAAGTTCATATATATTCTTCTGGAAGAAAGGGTACGTACGTTGAACATCTTCCCTAGTGAGGCCTACGAGCCATGGTACGTAAGCCCCAAGCATCACAGAAATCATTCTTCTCAAACCTTGTCTGCCGACGAAGATGAGATTCAGATGAAGCCCTTTCACAGATCTAAAATTAAGTTCATGAATAGAAGGTTAAATCAAACAATTTTCTGTCTCCAAATTTTCTAGAAAATAAGTCTGACTGGAGCTGTGATACAAGCATTTCACTGAGCCAAATACATAAATCCCTTCAGGTTCATCATGATTCAAAAAAAAAATTATGGGAGTTAGAAATGGTACAGCTGGTGCCGTCTCCATCCAGCTGTGCCACTGGTATGGTGTTAACTTTAGGCACTCAATTTCTGGATGTGGCATATCCATGCTGGTAACTCTGGCTGTTGATCTTGTGTTGTTCTGTGCTGTAGGGAACAGGCTGCATTGGGTATTTTCTGAAAAGCTTGAATAGATCACGGGTGCCCACAGTGCACTGGGTGCTGTGAAACGCAACTGCAATCGGGAACAGTGAGCTGCTCAGCCTGCAATCTAACTGCTTTAAGAGCTTTCCCACTTTATCTGTTCTCTGACCTAAGTGTGGCTATGGTGCCCGCTTTTCACTAAATGCTAAACAATGAGCTGTGATGCCATCTTCTAAGGAAGGTATTGTGTTTCTTTTCTGATCAGTCTCAACTCTGCATTTTAGGTAGGGAAGTCCTATACTTCGTGATACTCTTCAGCTGCTGAAAGGCTGAGCTCCTTCCTTCCTTTTCTCCCTGCTGATTTTAAATTTATCTCCTTCCTGATTTAGAATGATGATCTGTCTCCTTGAGGTCTCAAATCAAAATGCAGCAGTCTACTTCCACAGCTAGTGAAAGAGAAGCCAAACAGCACTGAAATTTAGAAAGCATGAGAACGGTGCCAATATCAATGCGAAGCATATGAATACAGCTGAATGCACAGGGGTGGGGATGTCCCTGGAGGAAACAAAGCAGAAGGGGATGAGAGGCAGGGCGAACAGAAGGCAGGACCAGGACCGTGGAGCCAGAAGGTAGGATAAGAACTGGAGGCAGCTTTTCTGCACTGATTCCCTTTGCTACTCACTGTGGCAGCATCTGGGCCATGTTTGTGGTAATACGAGATCCCCAGTCTCCTCCCTGTAGGTAGTATTCCTTGAAGCCCAATCTGTTCATCAGCTTATGAAATATCCGAGCAGTTGCTATGGTATCAAAGCCTGTAGGTAAAGAGAACCTGTTTGTCCTTTGGCCCTGGCCAAAGATCATGGCCTGACAGAGGCATGTGAGTATGCTGCTGTGTGAAGGCACAGCGTGCTATGCTGCTCTGCTTCACTCCTTGGCAATAAAGTGAACACAACGTGGTAGAAATTCAGTGGAGAGTGGAGAAAGTGGAAAGCAGACCTGGCTTCCAGCTACCATTGCCTTCCAAATCTCCATAGCCAGCGCCAGAGCCTCAGCCACGTGGGTGTTAGTGCAGAGCCAAGCGTCTGCATTTACAAAGTGCAGTGCCCAGGGGGCCCAGGGATGACCGAGGTGTTACTCCAAAAACCTTGCGATTCCAACAGAGCCTTTTCATCGCTTACCTTTCTGGTGCGGTGCCTCTGAGAAGCCATAGCCTGGAATGGATGGGCAGATCACCTCAAACACCACGTCACCCTCATTCAGGCTGTGCCCGGCTGGCTCCGTGAGTAGAGGGATGATCTTGTAGAACTCATAGAAGGAGCCGGGCCAGCCGTGGACCATCAGGAGAGGTTGAACAGCTCGACCGTGAGGGACGTAGGAGGGCTTCACATGGATAAAATGGATGTCGATCCCTGCCACACAACCAAGACAGATAAATTAAAGCTCTGTTTCCATCACGGTTTCTGCTCTGGACTCTGAAGAAGGAGGGTGGCAAAATTGTAATTAGCTTTTGTAGCAGAAGTTACATAATCAACCCATTGCAAGAAGATGCCTAGCTGAAAGGGGATGCCTGGTATTGTACCTACGTCTCATCTTTTACATACAGACAGAGGTATTGATCCCAGCCCCAGATATTGGGGTCACAGGAGGTTGAGCATCCATCTCCTGAGAAACTGGTCTCACAGTATATAAGTAGAGCTGCACTTAAATGAATAGCATAATGCAGGTAAGACACATGCAAAAACATGAAAAAATTACAAAATATGTGGGTGATAAAAAGAGAAACATGAAAAAGTAAGTGCAAGATAGAAGTTTAACCTGCAGATCACTTACTTAAAGTCTGGCTAACCTCACCTGGCTAAACTGGGTGGTGGGGGACGAAATTCTAGCCTCAGAGCCTGGGTAAATTTTGCAATTTTCAAAGGTGCCTTCAAGGCAATAGCAGAATAAAACCTCATCAGTAGTTAGCACAGGTTCAGAGCCAGATGAAGCCCATCTTGAAGCAGACCTAATCTTACTGCCACTGTGTAATGGTCTTAATCTGTAGAAGGTTATTAATAACATAGCCTCCACTAGAGATATTTCACTCATATCACTAAGCTGTTATGCATACTGTTGTCTTAAATATTGTAACTTCTTAAACCCCCCTCTTCCCTCCATGTATTTCAGAGCGAGACCTGCTCAAGCTACAGAGAACCCCTCACCTTCAATGGTGGTTTGGAAATGGGGGTATTTGTTCAGGAGTTCCACTTGCTTGCGCCAGTCGAACTGATTCCTCCAGTAGGCCACCACCTTCTGCAGGTAGCTGGAGTTGAAGCCATAGTGGAAGGCGGCCCCTTCTAGCGGTGGTGTGTAGCGGGCCTGCTCCAGGCGGCGGTGCAGGTCCTGTGGAGGGGAGCCCTTCTTGCAAGGCTGGCCAGCTGCCCGCGTGTGCCCTGTGCCAGGGCAGGCATGGACGGGCTCTCCTGGCTCCGCCGGCTTTTGTATTGCTATCTGGGACACCACGAGCCCTCCTGAAGCAGTGACATACTCCACGTGACCTCCTGAATAGTTTATATGGGGAATATATTTTTCTACAGGTTACCAGTTCCCCTAGGGCACCCAGGAGTACTGGATCCTACTCTTGCCTTGCTGCTAACTTGCTTTAGGGTTTTTGGCACTAGGAGCTTGCTGGCGCTGACAGCTGGGAGAAGAATAAGAAGCTCAGCCTGAGCTGCTGACTGCTAGTTGGCCAGATAATTAGGTACAGGCATGTAGGGACAGAGGTGCTGCAGCTCAGTCAAGACCCCATCCCTCTTCACCCTTCCAGCCCTTCCCTCTGTGGAAGCCCCTCAGTCCTGCCCCATCAGTACAACTTGTCGCCCTCTACAACTACCTGAAAGGAGGTTGTAGCGAGGTGGGTGTTGGTCTTTTCTCCCAAGTAGCAAGTGATAGGACAAGAGGCAATGACCTCAAGTTGTGCCAGGGGAGGTTTAGATTAGATATTAGGAAAAACTTCTTCACGGAGAGGGTTGTCAAGTATTGGAACAGGCTGCCCAGGGAAGTGGTGGAGTCCCCATCCCTGGAGGTATTTAAAAGACGGGTAGACAAGGTACTTAGGGACATGGTTTAGTAGTGGACAGGTACGGTTGGACTTGATGATCTTAAAGGTCTTTTCCAACCAAAAGATTCTGTGATTCTGTGATTCTGTGAACTGCTGTCCCGATGCCCTCCCACCCCACTCCACCGTCTGCAGAACCGCTGTCAAAGTCTGCTGCTTAAAGCGTGGCCTTTCCGCAGGAGCAGCCCCAGGTTGCATGGAGGGTCTGTGGTCTCAGAAAGTCTTTATGGGGCATTGCAATGAATCTGAGCTCAAATCCTGCTCGTAAAGGGTGGTGAACGAGAGCATCATCTAAAGGTGGTAGGTAGCTGCACTGCCATGTGTAAGTGCACTGCTGCCACCCGCAAGACAGCTCGAAGCAGTAAAGTGAGTGATGGACTGGCTCCACTTTGCAGCTTTCTGCCCCTCCCTACATCCCAGCCACCGGTACCTCAATTTCTTTGTCAGATGTCTCAATCTTGAAGGGACGAATACTTTCATCTTCTTTCCCTTTTAGGGGTCTTTCAGCTGAGCCCCACCATCCATCACCCATTTCAATAGTCTTGATCTTGTGTCTAGACCTCAGCCAGTACACCAGCATCCCTCCAATGCCCAGGGTGGCCGCAGGGACCAGGACTGCATTCTTCTGAGAATATTCAAAAGACCTGGGGAGGCATAAAATTGTGTTCAACAACAGAAGTGCCAAGGGTAAAGGGACTATGCTGAGGCTTGTATTCACATCAGCTGGGCCTCAGCAGTAGCAAATGCCTACAGATCCCATGGAGTCAGCAGGGGCTGGGGATTTCTGGTATTTTTGAAGATCACAGGCAAGATTTGGGGCAGGGTTACATCTACCAGTGCTTCTTAGGGACCTCAAGTCCTTGCTGATCAGGACTTGCTGATCACAAGGCTTCCTTGTCCCTCTCCTTGTGAACCAGGGTGCCCTCAGGGACAAGGGTCAATAGGATATGGGCCAGTCTATTTTAAGGCAGGTACTGGAATGAATGGGATAGTAGCAGCTGGCCTCCTCCAGGAATAAAAACTGCACAGACAGAATGGGCTGAGGAGCAGGAGCAGAGGCAAGGGTCTTCAGTTGCTGGAGAGAGCTGGATGTGCTGGATGTGCCCCTTGGCAGTGCTTTATA
Organism: Balaeniceps rex; assembly: GCA_013401315.1. Lineage (NCBI taxonomy): Eukaryota > Metazoa > Chordata > Aves > Pelecaniformes > Balaenicipitidae > Balaeniceps > Balaeniceps rex. The sequence continues at coordinate 36,623 of VYZW01047519.1, forward strand.
CATAGCTCCCCTACAGATTCAATCATCTTTTAGGGCAACACTGGCCCTCCACCATAGCTTTGCATGGGTAAGGGTCTCAGTTTGTCTGTTTGGTGCCCCTGTTTCTGTTCTAGACAGCAAGGTTTCAGACTTTCTTGAGGTGTGGGAGCTAAGTCACCAGAGTTGGTTTTAACAGACATGCAGCATGTTTTAAAACTGTTCAAATGCTTGAGCAACCAGTCCTAAATGTAGCGTACCTTCTTGTCCCTCTGACCTGTGCCTCAAGCTCTCTAGCTTCCCTTGGGGATTAGTAGAGGTGTCTGGGGCTATTGCAGGGGGACTGTGAATGGAGATTTTGTTGTTGTCATACAGGGTAGGGAAGGGACTGTGCTGTGCCCCAACCAGGGTGCTAACAAAAGGTGGAGGCCTCAGCACAGAGCAGCTATTTTACTCACCTGATCCGGGACAAGATGGTCTCCCTAAAAAGGGAAAGAAAAAGAAAAGAAGATCCTTATAGTCTGATAGTGTTGTCTGAATGGTACCAACCCCTGGGGATGGTGCAAAGAAGATCACCTGCCAGCACCATTTACTGTCCAGCCATGGGATCACAAGCTGTTTAGTCACCCGGCAGCTTCTGCCATTATTTTTCCTACTTTTTGGATGGGACAGAAAGAGAGGGGCTCAGAGCACTGCCTCTGCACAAAGAGACTGTTTCTGGGCTGTGTTTTAGCTAGATAGTCTGTTGCCATAATATTCCCTCCTCCAGCACCATTTAGATAAAAGACACTAAACAACTGGGTAGGTGTCCTTGCGGTGTTTCATCCTACGAGCGGCTGTGTTACTTCAGCCAAGAAAATAGTTTATTTTGGCTGCTGTGTAGCTATAGGTGCACAGCCTTGGCAGGGGACTTTCAAGCTCAAGGGTTATTCTGCTGCCAGCCACGTGGTACTGGTGGTACTGGTACTGTACGTGGTACATGCCACCCATTGTGCTGCAGAGCTGGCATGAGGAGAGGCTTGTGGGACCTTTCCCTGTTCAGATTTCAATGAGTTGCTATACCTTTGCTACCTCTAACTGCTCCTGACTGGATACCAAGCTTTTAGGTTTCATCTGACTGCAAGAAAAAGAAAACATCCTCCTTGGTTCTCTGTCAGCTTGGTAGATTCTCTTGCAAGAAAAGCAGAGTCTAAAATCTAGCAAAATGAGAAGCAACAAGAGAAGACTTTTTACTCTGCATTGTGGAAGGCAGCTAGATTAGGGAGCTGTTGGTGTCATAATTAAAATATCTTGAGACAAAAAAAAAAGGGACATGAAACCCCATGAAAAACCAAGTCTGCTGGCTGTTTCTTTTTACCTAGTATCATTTCTCACTGCTGCCTGTGATGGAGACCCCAACAGTCCCCAAGGCAATTTGGTAATGATCTCTGAGACAGCCTATGTGTGATTTACCTTAAACCGCTTCCAGACAAGGAAGAACAGGGCTCCTAAGAACAAACAGTGTCAGCCTCCACCTCCCTGGAGGCTGAGCAGCTTATGCAACAGGTAATAATATCCCCCTGCACTTCCATCCCAGAATTTAGTGAGTCAGAGGCATGAAACCAGTTATCATGGCAATAACACAAACTCAGCACTGCTAACAAAGCAAGCATGTCCCAGAAGCAGCTCTCTAAGCGACACAAAACAAGGCTCAGTCTAATAAAACCTCCTCCCCACTCACATTCAGGAGAACTCAGCCACATGCTCCCACCCTCCTATGGCCTGGTGACCCCGCAGGGGCTTTCTCCCGCCCCAGCCCTGGGGACCCCTGTTCGGGGTCCCTTCTCCCTGATCTCACCAGGCATTTGGAAGGATGTCCTGCCACATGTCTGCTCCTTCTCGCCTGGCCGCTGCTCTGAGCGTAGCAACCCAGGTGTCTCCTCTGCTAGCTTTCTCTTGGGCAGTGACACTCTCTCGGTGACAATGCAAGCTACATCATCCATTAGTGCCACCTATTGCCTAAGTGTGCAGTTGCAAATTAAGTTCAACAGAGGCAAATGCGAAGTCCTGCATGGGGAGGCAATAGCCCTGTGCAGCGGCACAGGCTGGATGCCAAACGCGTAGAAAGCAGCTCTGCAGAGACTGGCCTGAGGTCCTCAGCTGAGCCTAAGCCAACAAGGCGCCCTTGCAGCAAAGACCAGCTGTGGACAGGGCTGTATAGCAAGCATGTTAGCCAGCAGGCTGAGTGAAGTGATCCTTTGCTCTTGTTCTGGTTTCAGCTGGGATAGAGTTATTTTTCTTCCTAGCAGCTGGCATAGTGCTGTGTTTTGGATTTAGTATGAGAATAATGTTGATAACACACTGATGTTTTAATTGTTGCTAAGTAGTGCTTACCCTAGTCAAGGACTTTTTCAGCTTCCCATGCTCTGCCAGGTGCACAAGAAACTGGGAGGGGGCACAGCCAAGATAGTTGATCCAAACTAACAAGCCCCCCCCAAAAAGGGCTATTCCATACTGTATGACACCATGCTCAGTATACAAACTGGGGGAGTTGGCTGGGGGGCAGCGATCGCTGCTAAGGGACTGGCTGGGCATTGGTCGGTGGGTGGTGAGTGGTTGCATCACTTGTTTTTTTTCCCTGGTTTTGTTCCTCTTCTTGTTGTTTTCCTTTTCACCATTTTTTAATTTTATTATTATTATTATTATTATTATTATTATTATTATTATAATATTTAAGTTATTAACCTGTTCTTATCTCAACCCACGAGTTTTCTTACTTTTACCCTTCTGATTCTTTCCCCCATCCTACCGGGGGGGAGGATGAGCAAGCGGCTGTGTGGTGCTTAGTTGCCAGCTGGGGTTAAACAATGACAGCTCTCTTCAGCACTTGTGAGACCACATCGGGAGTGCCATGTCCAGTTCTGGCCTTGCTGGTAGAGGAAAGATCAGAGTGAGCCCACCCTTGGTGGTGTAGGGCCACCAAGCTGCTGTGGGTCTGGAGCACGTGGCATACAAGGAGAGACAGAGAAACCTGGGCTTGTTCAGCCTGGAGAAGAAAAGGCAAAGGGGGGGGTCTTATTGCTGTCTACAGCTACCTAGTGGAGAGCATAGGAAAAATGGACCCAGACTCATCTTGGAGGAGCAACAGTTGAAGGACAAAAGGCAATGGATGCAAATTGCAACAAGGGAAATTCTGGTTAGGTATTAGGAGAAACATTCACCATGGAGGTATTCAGACACTGGGACAAGGGCCCAGCTGGGATGTGGGATCTCAGTCCTTGGAGGCATTCAAAATTTGACAGGAACAAAGCACTGAGCAACCTGGCCTACCTGGACCTGCTCTGAGCCGGAGGTGAGATAAGCTGACCTCCAGGTGTCCCTGCCAACCTCTGTATGATGTGGTATGATGCACATGATTCCATGTGCACCTGTGATTTGCAGCAGCCAAAACAAAACAAAAAGGAAAAGTTAAGTTTTTAATTTTCCACAGAAATCAATGCTTTGTTTTAGCTCAGGGAACTAGATTTCATTTCCCTCATGGTCAGTAAAATCTTACTGGGTAAAGGCTTCTCCTTCCTAAATTGTTGCACAGTGTCCTTGCTGCGCTTCACTCCAAGAACAGCTACATTTTACCATCAGAGGGAATTATTCCTATCTCCATGCAATGCTCAAAGTGAAGTACCATCACCAGTGAGATCTATGGTGATTAATGTCATACTGCTGTGAGTTCATATGTAGCTACTGTGCCATCAAAAAGAGCCATCAGGAAGAAAACTTGTAACTCCTTCATTTGGTCGAAGTTCAATTTATTGCTACACCATAGCTATTTCTGGTTATGTCCATCTGGCATTACTTAGCTTTAAGGTCCTATTTCCAAAGCAAAACTAGATCTCTGGAGGCGTTTTGGAAGATGGTATCCCTGATTGCAGAGGGGACTATAGTCAGAAGACTAGAGTATTATTAGCAACAAGAGGAAAGAATTGTAACCCATGCAGAAGGTATTTGAGGACCCTGTAAGGTGCCAGGTTGAGGTACAACAGGCTGTGATGTCTCCAGGAGACAAAAGAGACCTTGGGAAATTTCTATTTCTTACCTAGCACTTTGAAAAAGCACAGAAGCTGATGGAAGAGGTAGGTTTGGCTTAAATATCTGAGAGTGAAATTATCTATACCAGGAATGTAGGAAAATTCTAGTTAAATCTAGGAAGAGCTAGTTAAAGCTGCAGAGGAAAGATACAAGTTGCTGCTCTCTGTCTAAAAGATTTGGGAGAATCAGAACAGCTTTTGCTTAAGATAGAAAGGAACACACCAAGGCCATTAATACCCTGGGGCTCAAAGGCAACAAACCCCCACTGATAAATCCGAAACAGCTGAGATGCCGTCTACTGAAATACATGGTACCGGCAGGAGTTTTGTGTGAGTGCTGGTGGGCAGAGATCAAAGGGTCCCAGAGGAAATCCCCTGCCCTGGGATGCTGCAGCGGCTTGTCCGTGGAAAATAAGGTTTTCCCCTTCTCTCTTACAACCTCTAGTGGCCAAAATGGACAATTCCAGGCAGAAACTTCTTGCTGGAGTCAACAAGGCTGTGGGTGTCGGTCTCTTCTCCCAAGTAGCAAGCGATAGGACAAGAGAAAACGGCCTCAAGTTGTGCCAGGGGAGGTTTAGATCAGATATTAGGAAAAACTTCTTCACGGAAAGGGTTGTCAAATATTGGAACAGGCTGCCCAGGGAAGTGGTGGAGTCACCATCCCTGGAGGTATTTAAAAGACAGGTAGATGAGGCGCTTAGGGACATGGTATAGTAGTGGACAGGTACGGTTGGACTCGATGATCTTAAAGGTCTTTTCCAACCAAATGATTCTGTGATTCTATGATTCTAAGGCTGCCTCCCACGAGATTTTGGTGCATGTCCCGTAAATGGAAAGGGGAATCCCACAGTAAAGGACCTTCAAAAGTGTCTCAGAGCATCTCCCTGCACTGGGGCAGGATCCCTTATCTTTAATGACAGATGTCTTAGTACACCCATTTTTAAAAAGCCTCCTCGGAGCATCATTAGTAAGTTTTCTACCTCTGTCCCAGTGCTGTGATTTTGCTGATTCAGCTGCTATTCTGGCATGGGGGGCAGGAAGAGAGAATAATATTTGATATACTGTATCTCACTATTGCCTCTCCATCTAAACTTCCAATTGCTGTCATCCCGCAGTCCCTTTATGACTGGCATCATTTTATAAAGGGATTTCATACATTGTCATTGTACAAGTCACATACTAACAAAGAATTTGTTTCCTATGTTTTTCTCTTGCTCTTGTCACTGATCTGCAGGATCACCCCTGCAGCAACGACAGAAAATGCACACATGGAAATGTTACCGTAACGTATTTTTTTCAGCTGGTTTAGCAGCTGGATACAAGCAGGAGCCACACACAACATAACCTGCCAGCTCTCCCAGGTCCATTCACTAATGCTGGCCTAGTGTGACCTGCTGCTGGAGAGGGCACCCGACGGCCAAGCAGCAGTTCTGCAAGTACTGGGTGCCCTCTAGTGGGAAAGAGGAGCTCGCAGTACACGTAATACCACTTTTTTTTTTTTTTTTCCCCTATTTGGGCTTTTTTTTCTATTTTGGACTTTCTGTTTTTTCTCATTGCCCATTTCATGTAATCATAATCCAAGCCTCATAGATACCATTAATACCAAAACCTGAGACATGGGGAGGAAAGCTGGTGACTTCTGGTTATGAAATGAGCTAGTGATTAGAGGTAAGAGTGGAGCACAGAAGCTTTGAACACAGCTCTTTCATAGCTTGAGATGCTGTGGCAACTTGGAAATGATTATTCTGATCTTTAGAGCCATTGCAAGCCCCTCCCTGGGATTTATGGCCCTGGCTGTAATGCTCTGCCTGTCATCTTACAGCATGAAGGCTTTGCTGCATAATTTTCCTTTTGTATGCACAAAATCGAGTTCACTGTCTTAAGAATATTACTACAGAGGAAATGGTGCTCAGTAAAAGGGGATCTTTATGAATATGGTCTCCTCACTTATACCAGGGACCAGCTCTCTCCTTTTTATTTGGTCAGTGGCTGCTACCTATGAGCTACTGGCTGGTGATGTTGCAGGGCAGGGGAATATCTGGAAGCTTCAGATCTTCCCTGTTCTCCTCCAGGCTCCTGCAACCCTGCTCACCCCATGGTATCACTCTGTCTTTGACCATCACTTTCTTCCTTTGCTTTTAAGGAAGGTCCTTAAGGCTAATGAGATCCAGGCTTCACTGGATCTTTGCTCCCACAGGCCAAAGATACCAAATGCTGTATTTCCCTGCATGATTTCTGAAGGGGAATGGTCCCCACAGTCCAACAGGTCCAAGCTGGGACTGTCCATACACACGCAACTCTTCTCAATAGGTATTGTATGAAAAAAACACTGCCCAGAAATGGGATTGCATGGGAAAAATCGGAGAGTTTACCACATCTGTCTGTGTCCTGGGTGTTAAGGAATATGCCCAAGCACATGACCCTACCTGCAATGGACAGGCAAAGTTTTCACCTTCCCAGTGACGTCTCAGGACGTTCAGCTGTTTGGTGGGATATTTGTTTTGCACCAAAATCTGCTCCAGCCCTGAATGGGAGGCTCTGTGCTCAGCCTCAGTGATCACGTCCCTGGAGGAAACACTGAGTTCCTAAGCGCTTCCAAGCTGTTAATTCCTGAATCTTATTAACAAGAGCCAGCTCAAACATCTGAGAGCAGATTGCAGCAACACCTTGCTCCTGCCTCCACCGGCAGCCAGACCATGAGGCCTCTGTGCTGCTCCATGGTATCTTATATAAAACTCAGATTGCAGGAGTGATGAACAACTTGGGAGGGCCAGGGACAATCTCTCCTACCCTCTCCTCCCTGTTCACAAATGCTCCTTTCTTGCCTAGAAAGCCCATCATCATTTCTGCAAGTACCTTCCTCCCACACCTTCTCTTTAGTCCTCTGCTCTCCACTGTACGCTGAATAAAAGTTAGTGTTTTCCCAGCTGGAAACGGCCTCTTCTCTGCCTCTCCCTTATTCTCAGGAGACCTCACAAATGTTTCACGGCTACCTCCCGCAAGGACTGGCCCCTTCTGTTGCTAATTAGGGAGCTAAGAGGTTCCCCCAGGCACTTCCCAGTGAAACCTAGCCCATTAAATGAATGGCAGGCAACATCTCTGGGGGTGGGGAGCAAAGTTACACAACAGCTGCTTGGAAACAGGCAGTTTGTTACGTGTGCTGGTTTTAGAGACACAGCAACATTAAAAACAAAAGCAACTTTCAAGTCCAAATCAGTGTATTTAGGTCACTGATACCCCGGGGGATAATCTCGGGGATATTGGTGAGGGGAGACAGGCAGCAGGCGCTGGGATCTTGTGCTCGGAGCCCGGATGCGCAAAACGTGATGGTCCCTGCATGTGCATCCAGCCATGCACTGAAAGCCGGGTGTATGGGTCCTTTCTGTGCTCTGGGATATGGGTCCTGCTATGCTGCGCACTAGGAGTGTTAATCCTGGAGCGTAATGTGAGACAGAGCCCTCTTGAGCTTGGACACATTGCTGGCGTTTTGGTAAGTGAGTGTGGTGGAGGCTTGCGGGCTTGGCTCAGCTAACCCAGGTGCCCAGCAGCCTGGACATAAGGAATTTCTTATACAGAAGAAAACTCCATATAATCAGTACAGATACAACTTTAAACCCTGGTCAGCTATGCCATTTTTCTTGTCTTACAATCTTAGGAGCGCATTGTATATCTCCTGCAACTGTTGCTCCAAGCCATGTAAAAGTATCATCTTGCAAAGAAAGCAAGAATCGTTAAAAAAAAGGAGGCAAATGACCAAAGGCACTTGAGGGAGGGACTAGTCTTAAGATCTGTAGAACAATATAGATATAAATGCCTTATGGAAAAGAATATCCTGGGTGATTTGTCATTACTGTAGTGACAGAAGCAAAGGCCTTATCTTCAACAAAGGGTTGCAGTTAAATCAGTATGCGTAGGGGGTCTATACTCAATAATTTATTTAGTTTAACAAAAAAATCTCTAAAAAAGTAATTATCGTATTTGGCTGAGGCAAAAAGAAATGTCAGAGAATGATCTCCATCCTTCTCAATAACAATGACTGCTGCTGAGGATCCTGTAATAGTAACTATTACCACAAGCCAGATCCCAAGTTCCCTTTCTCCAACCTTATCTCGGCAAACTCCTGGTCTCGCTTTCGGTGGGCATCAGTGCTCAGTGGCTGCGAGGGGTGGGTGTGTTGCAGGAGAGGGGCAACTTGTCTCTGTCCCATTGCTCTGCCATAGCTCTGCATACCCAACTTCCCAAATCTAGCCCTTACAAAGAAGGGCTTTAGAGGGAAAAGGAGAAGCCCAAATCTAAGCATGGGTTTTGCAGAGACATCAGATGAGCATTAGGCACCTGCAGAGCTCCCACGAGCCGTACGGGAGGCAGCTGAGGGGCTGCTGGAGTGTGTGAGCTCCCCTTTGCAGGCCCAAAGAAACGTGCAAGAGGACATGTGTTTTTTGTGAAGTCTGTCTTGTGATGTGTTCAGTTCACTGGAAATTTTGGAAAGTTTTCTGCTCTGATCTGTGCGTCATTTCCTCCCTTTTTGGGAACTGCACTAGCTATTTGGAAATATTTTTGTGGCCTCCTGAATAATTATTTAATCTCTCTATGGTTTTTCCTACTGTCCAGTATTAGTTGTTACGCCTACATTGTATAACAACAACAAAAGTAATATGAAGAAACTCCTCAGGTCCAGAGGCATTAAGAAAATGAAGACTGAATCAGCTGAACTTCTAACATAAGGATATGATTTTCATTTTTCATTAAAAACAGCTAGTCTGGAAAACCAGGGGTGTTTGAGTATAATGTAATAACAGCACTGCAGACATCTCATCTAAAGAAAATAGCACTATGGACCTTGAGCCTTATACGAGGACCCACAAATGCAGCTGGGAAAATAATTAGGAATTGTATTTTAAGATACCGGTCTGAATATGGTAAACAAGACTCTAGCAACAAGTCTGTAAGTATAACTTTTTTTTCTCCTCCAGCTTTTCAGCATTCTTGGAAGGACTTATCTAAGCAAAATCCCAGCAGACGTCACCGACTGGCCCTTCCCAAAGGTACAAGGATAAAGCCCTTTGCAAGTGGCTCTTAAGAAAAATTGGCAACAACAGCATGCAGGATGAATCCTTGCCAAAGATTAATAAGCAGTTCCACAAGCAGTGGAACTAATGAAGCCTCATTTCCAACATGTATTTGCAAAATACAGCTGCTATTTGCAAATACAAAGAATTTGTATTTTGCAAGTACAACAAAAAACTTTCTAACTAACTGAATTGTTCTAAGACTTTGTTTTCTCCAGGTATGTTTATAAAACTCCCCCTGCACTTCCCAAAGCAATCAGTTTTCATGAAACATGTAGAAACACCTTTCAGAACTAGTTTTGAAATCTCTGCTTGCTGAAGTTGTTGAAATCAGCAAACAGATCAAAAAGTTACTGGGAGGACACACCTATGGACACACCAAGTGATTGTACAAGCATTGGTTCTGCAGGAAGCAAGAAAGTGAAGTGAAGTTGTGAAAGAAAACATAGGAGAAAGCATCCATTTCTCAGCAGCGTTGCATTGACAGGAGTTGCAGGGCATCATCCTCCATGATCAGCGCTGAGACGTACAGTAGCCAAGAATGATCCAGGCCAGCTCCTTTGATTACAATGGCAAAATCTTCAGTGCCATTAGTGAGACCACAGCTTACTTTTGCACCACATCCAGAGGATGAAGTGTTCAGTGAGGTGGCCAAACCTATGTAAGATACAGAATGACTGGGAAAAACTTCAGAAGGCCCTAGTAAAGGCTGGTCCTTTTAAACCCAATGCATGTTTTGGCATTTGCATTTGGTGGGAGCAGGAATGAACCAAAAGTTAGGTAAGTGGGACAACGTGATGGCAGATGGAGCTCTTTGTAAGCCAGCATAAGTTAAGGGAAGCTGGAAAAAAATATTTCACTTACCTAATATTTAAACGAAAAATTCTGAATTAGAGCTGATCTCCGGGAAAAGCTCTGGGCACCTCTGTGGATAGCGCAGTGTTGAGAGAGGAAGCTCAAAGCAGAGCAAAACAAAACCAAAATAAGATGTCATGTATTAAATAGGTCAGGAATGTATATATTACCATAATAATTCCTAAATAAATCAGCTGTGTATCTCCACCTTGAAATCCGTGTTAGGTGTGATCACTTCCATAACAAAGGGGCAGAGAAGAATAGAAGAAGCAGAAAATAAAACAGCACCATAATCACTGGGACAGCGGAGGCTGTGATGGGAGAAGGGAATGAGTTAGCAGGACGGCTTAGCTTCATGAAGAGTTGAGTTAGAGGAGAGATAAGCACAATAAATTTCTAATTTGACCTTTAATAAAGACTCTTGTCACTTTCTGAGCACCTTCCATGACTTTACGTGAATTATAACTTAGGAGTTACAGAACACCTGGTGTAATAAACAAAGTAAATCTTAATTTTATGCTGCACATAATTTTGAGACAAAAAGAATTGCTGAAAAATGTGACCAAGACAAGTAGCTGGAGTAATAAAATTAGTATTCATAAAGATGCAGATGGTGAGAGTCTGTCAGTTCTTGTGCCTCTTGTCTTAGGATTCCCATTCAGCTTTGTGTAACTCACTAAAGCTGAGATTCTTCCTGCTGCTCTTTAAGCACAGCAGTGTCCACACGGGGAAATACACTTAAAATGCAGAGAGCTAGAGCTGAGGATGGACAGCCAGAAAAAGCCAGTGTAATCCTGGTTTCTGTCGCAAAGGCATCACTTCAGAGAGTGCAGAGTTATCCTTTTCGCAGCTCCCATGCAGTTACAAATCTCCATCCCGAAGATATGGGAGGGTTTTTTTTAAAGCTGCATCTTCTCTCTGGAGTAACCACCTGAGGGCAACATCACACACTCAATGGGACACAGGGCTCCTGTGCCTGGAATATTGCGCTTGCTTCCAGGAACCGCATTACCAGAAAAATCGTGACAAACAAGAAGCAGCTCAAAGAACAGTAACAAAGATGATTAGGAGGCTGGAGCTACTATGCAGAAAAACATTACAAAAGCAAAATCTAGTTTGCCTAAGGGATGACTGATTAGGAGCAGGATCCTGGCCTCCAAATATTTGAAGAGTGAAGAGAAATTATTCAGCATAATAAAGGAAGATAGAACTATGAGTAATTGGTGGAAATGAGGCAAGAAAAATGTGCCTGGTCTTCCTGTTGTATTTTTCCTATCTGTGAGATACTGGGCTGTGAATTGGAGGCATTCATGTTCTGATTCTCTAATGAAAGATCAAGGCTCTGTCAGGGTAAGCATAGTACAGGCCAGGAATAGAGACCCTTGGTCAAGAAGAGCAGCTCATAGTCTATGTGACAGTCAGGAGATGACTTATCGGTAAAGCACACGAGTGTTGTGGGGGCAGAAAGATAGGGGTACCACGAAGTAAGAAATTCTTTGAAAAAGAGAAGTCATTCCTCCAAGAAAAGTGTCAGAAGTCCCAGGAAATCCAAGCTGTTCTCCCCCATCCACAACTTTCAAAATACATATGGTCCCAAGAAGGATCTTTTTTCTTTGCCAGCCTATGACATATTTTTGGGGGTGCTCTAGATCAATACTGATTTCAGGCCAGGGCTACTTCTCCACCTTCCCATACTTTTCCAAGGAAGCAGGTGTTTGGGCCCTTGGTCAGGCATGACACTGGTTGGAGGCAGCCCATGGGACACATTACCATTTGCCCTGATTATGATGACTTATTTTTCTGGTGGGGAGGGGAGTGGAGGCATCCTGCTCTGTGCAAACACTGAGCTGGTGCCTAGAACAAGGCGTGGAAGGGAGTGCTGAATTTATGGTATTGATGTGAAGTGCCACCTACGTGTGCAGACAGGTCTAGAGAGGGGACACAGAAGTCCTGCCTGCCCTGCAGTCCAGGTTTGGCTTCCTCACTGCATGGATTTGTCTACCGTAGCACAACTTTGGCAGAGACTCATGGCAGTGGGCAATGAGGTGTTTGCCATGCTGATGAACTAGTAGTGAGCCGTGGGCTGGGAGGGCTGTGCTGGAGGGACCCAAGGGGGACTGAGAACCAGGCACCATGCAGTGTGGGCACAACTGAGCACCTCTAACAGCCCACAGGATGGCCATGATGGAATTGGTCCAGCCTGGTGCCTCCTCAGGGGCAGGCAGCTCTCCCCAGCTGCCTGACAAGGCAGGAGAGAGGTGCAAAGGAGTCTTCTAGTAAGGTGTCAAGGAGGATAGGACAGGGTGAGCTGGATGCACTGGACAAGCTAGCAGAGCTGTGGTGCCGCAAGCCTGGTGCTGCCCGAGCCTCTTCAGGACAAAGAGTGGATTTAGCGACCTGGGAACATACAGAGTTGGCAGGATCATGCTGTGCCAGTGCTGAAGGCAGAGCTAAGCTGCAGAGCTAAAGCTGTGACACTTGGGGATAGGTTAGCATCTGTCCTCTGCTCAGGAAGGGAAAAGCTTACACAGTGCTCACAGGGGGCTCTGTGCCTGAAAATGGTGCTAAGACAGAGGCATGGCCTGTCATTTGGTAGGAGCTGCCAGCCTGCCCAGGTTAGCAGTGCTCAATAAAGCAAGCATTACAAACCAGGACAGTACAGGGGCAGCATCTCCTGTCCACTCATCTAAGCCTAGTCTGCACTTCTGCCATATCCAGCTCCCTTGTGGCACTGAGTGGGTGTTTTTGTGCAGGTCTTGGAGTTACTAACCCTCACCCCCCCCAGCTCTCCTGCCCCATTCCCCTTTCAGTATCCCTTGCTGGTGAAGTCTGAGTGACGCTTGTCTAGCTGAGAGCCATCTCCTTTCCCACTTCTCCCTCAGCCAGCTGTTAATCATCTACCTGGCACCCAAATTCAAAGCTCCCCATGCCAGGCTATCCCTTTCTTCCCTTTCTGTTCCTCCGTTAGCCACTGATGGGGCCACACCAGCCCTTGGAACATGCCAGCATGAAAATCAGCTCCTTGCACAGAGTTCCCTGCAACCATGGAAAGCTGTCCAGCTTTTCATACGTGCCTGGCCCCTGGGCGTAAGTGGAGCGGGCTCAGCTATTCCTGAAGGGAAATGATTAGCAGCTGTAGACTTGCATCTCAGTGGCACAGGATTTGGGATTCATTTTCTTAAAAAGTGCAGAGCCAAAAGCTTCAGGGTGATCTGGAGCCACTGGAGAGCCCTGGAAAAGGAGCGATTCTGGATCTGTCTGACATGTGAAGTGCCCCGTTACACCAGGACTTTGCAGAATGATCCACAAGATGTTCCTTATTTAAAATGCAATTGGAGAAGGGAATGCTGCACAGGCAGACTCATCTAGCTTCAAGTAGTCGGGATGTCAGCAGCAGTGAAACTGCAGCAGTGTCGTCTAACAAGCTTGCTCGAGCCTCTGACTAGACTTGACTGGCCTTCCTGAAAGTCTGTCTTGCTGTTCCTTCATCCTTCTTAGAGTTCATATACAGTTGCTATGCTGCAATTAAACACTGACGCTGTGGTAGGAATGCCCTAAGTGTGATGGACCCTGAAAATCTGGGAAGCAGACCGAGCTCTAGTAACTAAACTGACTCCAAACAGAAAGCAATAAAAGACAGCAACCCCTCCTTCCCCTCCGAGATCCCCTATTTAAGAAAGAAAATTCTTCTAACAGTCCAGTTATAGGACTGAACTGTACCAATGATGACAGGTCTTAAAAAAAAAAAAAAAAGATGGGCAAATCTACTGTCTTCTCTCAGAGGGCTTATTTGCAAATATGGCTAACCAGACCCCTTTCCTACAGTCTGCAGCAATATTTTTTTCCCTGAGATCGAGGAGTCAGCACTCAAATACATCAGCCTGTCTCAGATCCTGGAGGCAGACTAATGTACCCTCTCCACCAGAGCATTATCCCCACAGCCCACTGTTTTCAGGATCCTGTTAAAGATTAATAATCAAAGAGCAAACAGCTTTTATTTTCACTCTAATACTGATTCAAGCCTGGATCTCTGTTTACACAAAAGCAAACCAAGTGAGCGTTCATTTGTTTTGAGAACCACTGGTTCCCAGGAAAGAGGACAAATTTCTCTTTCCGTCTTCTGGACAGTTGGTATGGGCAGCTCTGTGCCCAAAAAGCTTTCATGCCTCCATAGCACAGCAGCTGGGACCCGGAGCATGTAAACCCATAAGACAGGTCCCTCTCCTGCAAACTTAGAAGAAATTGTTAGGAAAAAAAAGGCAAAGTGATTTTTCCAATAGAGGGCACTAACCCGTGGCTTTTCTGGCAACCTAAAGCCTTATCTGTTCTTTACCAGCATCCTCTGCAGGTTCCCAAACTGGGTATCTCTGAGCCAAGGATGAGAAGGGGAAAGAAGGAGACCTGTACTGAAGTGCTTATTGCTCTGTGTTGGTTTCTAATGTCTCCTACCCTTAGGTTCCACTGTTACAAAGCAACATACAAAGGGTATCTGGCAATGCATTCAAGCACCTGACCTGTGCAGTGACGTGAAGAGGGAGATACAAACTGTTCTGTTTCAGAAGACATGGCAGAGGTCCCCCTAGCTGGAGGGGAAGTCACCGCTAGGAGACTGTTTTGTTTTTCCTGGCAGTTCCTTCCTGGCTTTGTAGGGTCCTTGCCCATAGGCTGTTTTCCTGGGAGAAGCAGTCAGAGATGTTAGTTTGATTTCATCATATCCTGTGTTCACTGGCTTCTGGAAAATAAAGCTGTTGTGAGCGTGAGAGAAAAAAAAGGGTTGAGCCCTTGAACAGCGACCTGTGGAACAGCCATAGCTTCTACAGCTATATGTGCTCCCTAGCCATGACAGCCCCTCCCTGCTGCACAGACCCTGAGGGAGGAGGTGCGAGAAAGTCCAGCATCCTCCCTCTAGCACAGAGATAGGGACAGGAAAAGATGTCCAAATATCTGCTGGTGCATCACCAACAGGTGACAGCCATTGCTGGCTCCTGCCTCTTGGATGCGTGAGCAGGGCAGAAGCTCAGCTTTCCAGGTATTTTCTTGCTCTTTTACTTTAGCTGCAGGGTGCCATCATCCCACCCTTTCCCTTTTTGACTTCAAGAGGAGGAGAACGCATCCACCAAAGAGAGACACACTGGCCAGTGTGAAATGATGTTGGTCTGGGAAATCTGGAAGCCAGCATCCCCCTCTGCTTAGGGCCTCACACTTTATCCTCCCTTGCTCTGAGTTTTGGGAATATAGATCCAGCCAGATTTGTCTTACAGCTGGACATGGAGAAGGGTCATTTCACAATCCTTTGGAGCTGCTCTGGGTTCGCTGGCCTCTAATATTTGTCCCATTGCATATTGCTATTGCAATGCTACAGGCTTGGGGAAGAGTGGCTGGAAAGCTGCCTGGCGGAAAACGACCTGGGGTGTTGGTCGAGATCTGGCTGAATATGAGCCGGCAGTGTGCCCAGGCGGCCACTAGCATCCTGGCTTGTATCAGGAATAGTGTGGCCAGCAGGACTAGGGAAGTGGTCATCCCCCTCTACTTGGCGTTGGTGAGGCAGCACCTTGAACACTGTGTTCAGTTTTGGGCCTCTCACTACAAGACAGACATTGAGGTGCTGGAGCGTGTCCAAAGAAGAGCAACGAAGCTGGTGAAGGGTCTGGAGAACAAGTCTTATGAGGAATGGCTGAGGGAACTGGGGTTGTTTACTCTGGAGAAAAGGAGGCTGAGGGGAGACCTGATTGCTCTCTACAACTAGGTTTATGGTTGGGCTTGATGATCTTAAGGGTCTTTTCCAACCTAAATGATTCTATGATTCTATGATCTGCCTGTCCATGTTTTCCTCTCTAATAGGTTGCTACACCTACAATAAAGTGATAGCTCTCCTTGTCCATACGCACAGTTAAAACTCTTATGATGTCTTTCATTGTCTTGCAATAATTAAATATACATCTCTGGGTTTACAAATTCAGTTATGCTCTGGTCATATCTTTGAGCCTGCCGCAGTGATAATTTTCATAGCCTTTTGTTTTGACTGCGTTATTCACCTTCCCTCCCTTCTTACTGGCCTTAACTTATGCCTGATGTTACAAAGAAGACACGTGCATGATCTTTCTTGGCTATTTCTGCTTATGATCTTTGACTTAGTCCTGAAGCGGCAACTTCCATCTCTTGTGATGCCATCCTCTATCAACAGTGTGTCAAAATCTGATAAAAACACCTTTGCATTTTCTCCACTTGTGTCATGTTTCTGAGGAGAGTGCCTTCTAAAACCTTGTTAAAAACCAACAAACACCACCCCCCCAAAGCATATTTGTATGCTTTTTAAAAGTAGCAATGTAGGTGTTCCTAGCATATTGTTTTTGCTAAACCATTCATCTAGCTAAACATCTTGATCAACTCGTACTGTATGGAAAACTTAATTAGGTAAAAATTGTGTATTTGATTTGGCTTAGAACTGATACAATTTGAAGAAGAAAAAGGGGCAGCATGACTGAAACCTATCAGCGAGATGTTTGCTATTCCGTAAATTTTTTTAATTATCCTTCCTAAGTGTGGTGTTTCATGAGTGATATAACAGAATTAAGGCAAAACAGAAAGTGGTGTGTTAAAAATATCGGATATATTTTCTACAAATAAGAAACACTGTCTTATCTTTTACAGTAATATCTCCTGACATGAGTGTATCGATTTTCAGTTGGCAAGTGAATACATATGGTCAGAGAAAACCATCTACTCATTTGGGTGTGTTTGACATTAATCGCTGGTATCACGCTGAAATGCCAGATTCACTAAGGTAGGTTTTGACTGAGCTGTTTTCAATATCCCTACAAATAATTAATTTGAAAGTCAGCCTTTAGCTTATGCACTTGTTTTCGTTCAGGCCAGAAGAATTCCTTCATGATT
Organism: Balaeniceps rex; assembly: GCA_013401315.1. NCBI lineage: Eukaryota > Metazoa > Chordata > Aves > Pelecaniformes > Balaenicipitidae > Balaeniceps > Balaeniceps rex. The sequence goes on from VYZW01047519.1 coordinate 53,481, forward strand.
GCCCCTATTTTGCATTGTGGTCACTGGATACTGTAACAAGCATGACTTCTCCAAACCTCACTTTGGATATTGTGGTACACGAGCGGAGTCTAAGTCAGGGAGTTCCTCCTTCTTATCCACCACCTGAGCAATTTTTTCATGCAAGCACCTATAATTTTGGTAGGTATCTCACCGCTTTTAATAGTGATAAGCTTAAATTGAGGACAAATGACATTTATTTGTTCTCTTGTTCTTTGTTTGTCACTCCAAAACCAAACCAAACCAAAAACCCCAACCTCCCACAAACCCAACTCTCATTATGTTGTACTAACAAAGTATTTAATATTGTGAAGCATATCTGACAGTCTGCGGAGTTTTGGGTTTTGGTGCTTTTGTAACGTAGCCTGTGAAGTGCTGGTGGTTATAAAATGACCTGACTTTGAACTGAAGCTCAAAGCACAGCACCTTGATAGCACTAGAGATAACATTTCTACACGCAGTAATTATTTTTTTTTTAAAAGTTTGTAAGTGATCTGGTGAAGAAAATCAGTTACATCTTTCCAGACGTTGCTATGTAAAAAATGTAAACTGGTGATAACATAACTGTAAAAGTGTGGAATGTTGTCAAACGTTCATTGTTTCTGCAGATGGCACATGCTTGCTGCACTCCGGAGTTGTTCATATGAGTTGCACCGGCTTCCAGAAGGAGGTGATCTTTTACTGTACCTTTATTGGGAATGTCAAGATATGTACCTTTTCTGTGTTTTCTATTGCACTGCTTTCAGTGTCAGAGACCATTTTATGCACATCCTGCCCATCCACACACATGATTGCACTTGTATCCTGTCAGTTTTATGCAAATGGTAATGTTTTTGGTCCACTCTTGGACTGTAAAACTACCATTGTTTCCTGTTGAAGCACCATCAGGGATTGAATGCCTAGAAAGGAACTCAACATTGCTCTAGGAGCAAGAACAAAAATGTTGTGGAAGTCGGGGAAAGCTGTTACTTCTTTATTACCCATCGGTCGAACTGCCNTTGTTCTCTTGTTCTTTGTTTGTCACTCCAAAACCAAACCAAACCAAAAACCCCAACCTCCCACAAACCCAACTCTCATTATGTTGTACTAACAAAGTATTTAATATTGTGAAGCATATCTGACAGTCTGCGGAGTTTTGGGTTTTGGTGCTTTTGTAACGTAGCCTGTGAAGTGCTGGTGGTTATAAAATGACCTGACTTTGAACTGAAGCTCAAAGCACAGCACCTTGATAGCACTAGAGATAACATTTCTACACGCAGTAATTATTTTTTTTTTAAAAGTTTGTAAGTGATCTGGTGAAGAAAATCAGTTACATCTTTCCAGACGTTGCTATGTAAAAAATGTAAACTGGTGATAACATAACTGTAAAAGTGTGGAATGTTGTCAAACGTTCATTGTTTCTGCAGATGGCACATGCTTGCTGCACTCCGGAGTTGTTCATATGAGTTGCACCGGCTTCCAGAAGGAGGTGATCTTTTACTGTACCTTTATTGGGAATGTCAAGATATGTACCTTTTCTGTGTTTTCTATTGCACTGCTTTCAGTGTCAGAGACCATTTTATGCACATCCTGCCCATCCACACACATGATTGCACTTGTATCCTGTCAGTTTTATGCAAATGGTAATGTTTTTGGTCCACTCTTGGACTGTAAAACTACCATTGTTTCCTGTTGAAGCACCATCAGGGATTGAATGCCTAGAAAGGAACTCAACATTGCTCTAGGAGCAAGAACAAAAATGTTGTGGAAGTCGGGGAAAGCTGTTACTTCTTTATTACCCATCGGTCGAACTGCCTGCATAGTCTTGAGTTAGGGTTGTGATCTCCGATTAACTTGAAAAAGGAGGACAGAATGGAGAAAATGAAAAATTTTTCAACTGTTTAAGAAGAAGTGAATTTTTTTTCCTCTCAGGCTTGGCCAAATTATAACTTCTGAGCCACTGCACAGATTGCAACAAATAATTTAGAATTAAGTTTCAGCTCACTAAGGATTTCCAACACAAATTAGCTTCTGCACAAAGCAGCATAGAAAGGGTCTCCC
>VYZW01047521.1:6591-17289 GCA_013401315.1 Balaeniceps rex
AAACCACCAAAAAAACCCCCAAAACCTGTTTGGAATGTTCTGGTTATTGCCCTATGCCTGTTTGGACTGCTCTTGCACATCTACTGTGAGTTGATCATAAATTGGCTAGGTAAAGTTACTTCTAAAAGTAACTACAGCAATGGATTTAATGATAACAATTGTTCTCCAGCCTCATATTCTGAGAGGTTGAAAAGCCTGTCTGCAGACTTCTTTAGCTGGTTGGTATGGATTTTCAAATTTGACAAAAAATGCACCTTGGTAAGAAATGTTGCTGCTGATGAGTAAATCTGAGGTGAGTAATATGAGAACTGGAAAAAGCATTTCTATGATAAACAAGACATCCAGGTTGCTCACTTTATTGAATATGTTGTTACGCAGTTTGTCTGTTCTGTTTAATTATTTTTTCAGTAATGTTCGTAATGATATGCTCTATCCAAAACTCCAACAGTCTTGTTATTTTTTGAGGGTTAAAATGGGATTATTAAGTGCACTATCAGCTTTACAGTAAAGCCCTTGTGTTTTTTTTAAGGTTTGTGTTGGTTTTTGTAGAAAAATTGAGTCACATTTAAAAAAAACCCTATTATTTTCTGATTTTTCTAATTCTTTTTTTTTAAGTTAAATATTTTCAGAAAAAAATTTAGTGATTTTTAGGGTGAACCAGTTCATTGGATAGAAGAGGCACAGGTAAAGAGAGAGTTTTAAATGAGCTCTGAAACATCACTCAATCTTTCCATCTTATTCTAAGTAATAATCAGAACACTGGCTTACCCCAACAACACAGGGAGTTGGTTGGTGGGGACTGTGCAGACAATTCATATTCTGCTTAAACTAACTTACTGTTTTACTGCAGTGGATTTTCTAGAACCACTGGGGAGAGGTCCCACAATGTGTGTACATAAGCCAGAGCTCTGCCAAGTCCTGTGAATGCAGAATGTGGTACTTATAGGTAGTTACTTCAGTAATAGTGCTGATGGTGGAAACTGTGCTTGTCAGTAGTGGTTTTTTTTTCCCTGAGTTGGTAGTCATTTTGAGATAGACCTTAAGATTGAGGGACAAATTAGGTTAATCTTGACGATTTTGCCCCTTGCCCTTTTATTTAAGTTTTAAAGGGAGTCAAATGTATTTACTGTAACAGGAAAATGAGTGCGTGTCAGACGGAAGGGAGGAGCCAGGTGCTGTGTCAAGAGGGGAAGTTTTATTCTGAGATTACTGAAATATAATTTGAAGTATTTTATTGCAATAACATAAAAATTAATTAAAAAGAAATGCAAAAGTGCCTTTATGAATTTGAAGCTGTTATTTTTTGTGATCTACCTTGAAGCTACTAGAACTTGTTGTCTTAGATTAGGTACAGGTAACTAAAATAAGTGATGTGGTGAGATTAACACCCCTTGCTATGTTCTGTCTCAGGCAATTGGAGGTATATGCAAGATGTGCTGTGGCAATTTTTTGGGTAGCTTTGGTGTTGCTTTTTTGAGTGTGATCTTTGTTTGGTGTGAAATATAAAAATTCCTGAAAATACTTACAGAATGTCTTCTGCTATGCAACTTTAAAAATAAATTGTTTGTTTTGATAGTCTGCTGGGGAGAGTCACCTGGGAATCTCAGAATAGTACATGGAGGGAAATGGCCACTGTCTGATTTCCATATGCATATTTTAAAATAATGTCTCTTAACTGCCAAACAGTTGTGTTTTGAGAATCATGAAAATACCAGGAGTTCATTCAGGCCAATATGGGAGATCGCTCAGGAATTTCTTAGAGTCGTAAGAGAAGATAAATAGCATAGTACTATTCCATGCTTTGCTGATGGAAGAAGTTCTTACTTAAGTACAGATTTTTTTTTTTTTTTTTTTACTGGGCCTTTCTCAGTAGGACTTAAAAAATTAGTAAGGTCTGTTTTAGATGCTTTCTGAAGAAGGTCAAAGCCACAGCTTGACCATTAGGTTAGTCAAAAGACGAGTGACTTGTTTCAGAAACAGACCTACTGGCTTCTGAAAATAAAGAAGCAAATATTTGATCTCCTGGCTGAATTCCAATTTTTGTAATTACATTTCTTCTCCTTAAAATGTTCTCCTCGCTTTCAGCTTGATTTGGTAGTTGTCACATCCTGTTCTCAGATGATTATTGAAATGGCTGCGTGCTGTTGTATTTCCACCCTGGTAAGACGTGTAGTCTTCAGTGATGTGTGAAGTGATACCCATGTTTATGTGTCCAGCCTGTGCCCGGGCTCAGTACGGCTGTGCACGCTGTGAGGTCATAGGGAGTTCAGATCCCCCGTGCCTCCCACTCGGGCCGGTCACTTCTGCAGTCCTTACACAGTAGCAAGAGCCTCTCCATTGCAGCTGGGGACACGCAGAGTCAGGTCTCACCTTTGTTCTTTTGCCACAGTGATGAGTTTGTTCCCCCTGTGCCTCTACCCCTGAGTAAGGAATGTTGTAGCAGCTTGTGTACCAGAGGGCTCTGACAGCGTACTTACAATCATCTACAGTGCTTGCTAGGACCTCTAGGGCTGTGTACCCCCTCTAGTGTAAGCTGAGCCCATTTTCTACAGTCTGGAATTTACTCTGAGATGAAAATCACTCTCTGAATGCAAGTGGTTACTTGCTAATGCAATTAGAAGGATGTAAATTATTTCCTTTATTTGTGAGCTACAGCTTTTATAAGTGAAGAATCCACAGTGGAATGCATTTTGAAGCAAGTTACTTTGGCAAAAGATTTCAAAATTTGTTGTATGGTATCAGTATTACGAAAGAAACGATTGGTTTCTTGACATGGTTTTGTTGCTGCTCAAACATACAGCAGGATTTTTTTCCTGATGACATGGGAGTCAGTGCCTAAGAATGCTTTTTAGGCTTGGAATTACGGAAATATCAAGTTGATGTTTGAACAGTGTGGTTAAAGAAGTTATAGTATCAGTTATGTGAATACTAATCTGGGTTAGTTTCTGATCCTGCGTACAGTTGCTTCATAACTTTGCTGCGTGACTAGCACCATGACTTGGTGCTTTTCCACTTGCTTAAAATGAAGCAAGGAAAATATTGTGTACCACTTTGAGGCTGTTGTAAATAAGTGCAAGATTAGCACATTCATTGACCTCACAAATACAGATTTCTTTTGTAGAGTATTCCATGTAATACTAGCTAAAGTATTATAAGGCATACCTACACGCACATGAAATATTAAATCTGAGCATCTTAGCTCTCAGTACTGTTTTGTTAAGTAGCACAAAAAACTGTAAGCTTTTGAGCTAAGATTCATTTGAGAGTCAACCTGCAGATATGAAGTTTGTGAATTAGCCACTTCTACATTAGGATAAAATGGACTTTGGGAATGTGGAACGCCATCCTAGCTTGTGAATCGAAAAGCTCTTTATTGTAAACAAAAGGATACTATTTGTAAAGTGGTGTAGTGTTTTTACAGGGCATGGTCAGAGAATGTGATTTTACTATTCTTTCCAAAGCATCCAGAGGTTTCACTGGCATTATTGATGTGCAAAGGATGCCAAGCTGGGCTGTAGGATAAGAACTTCTAAAAATGTGAAATTTACATTTATTGGAAAAATCCCCTTTAGTCTTATTTCCAAATAGAATAGTTCCATTCTGCTTCAATCTGAAAGGATAGTGTTGTCAACATCCAGTGATAGATGCAGCTTGTATTATAATTTCACAGTTTATTCCCAATTGTAAAACTCTGTGTGATTTGGGAGGGAGATATGAAAATAAGTGAGGAGGTGACAGAGTGGAAAGGGGAGAAGTTACTCTAAGGTCTGATGTTGTGTATGTTTACAGAATTAACTTGCTACAGAATTAACTTGCTACACAATAAGCTGCTCTCAGCTTCTGTGGCTAGCAGGAATGTTAGTGATTTTTATACTGACAACAATCCAATAACGCAAGTTGCTCGAGTTATGCCTGAGAAGTAAATGGGAGGATGAAACACACAATGGTGCCGCAAAGCTGCGTATAAATAAAACTTATTGTTAGTGAGTTAATGAGAACAACTAGGAAAAGAGTACTATAGGAAGCACAGTAAAAATTTCAGCAGTGGGTTTTATTGTATTTTATAGGCAGTGTTGTTTTGACTCTAGGTGGGTTGCAGTACGCGGCTTGGTTACTGACCGGCCGTCTGAGATCCAGAGTGACTCTTGGCTGGAGCTGTTGGTGAAGATGCTCTGGTGTGTCAGAGCGGTTTCCCACTGGCGGCTGTCCCTCAGGCTGGGTTGTCATGCGACTGCCTGTCTGTGCCTGCTGTACAGGTGAGAGGATGTTCTGCACAGCAAGTGTAGACAGGCAGACACATGACAACTCCGTCCAGCCAGTCCCTTGGAGCCATCACCGCTGGTGTGCAACAGTTTGTACCATTCCGGTTTGGGGGGCTTTGTTGGGGGGGGAACACACATAACAGAATTAAACTTTAAAACATTGGGAGCTGTAGAACAAGAACATAACTTGATTTTATTCGGAAAAGAAGCATTTCAGTACATTAGTTGTCATTGTGCTGACATATATCAGAGATGCGATTCCAACAGACTGGTCACACTGAACATTTGGAAAAACAAAAAGGGTTGAAGTCACGGTTTATTTCATATGCAATTCATACAGGATTTTGCCTGCATATTGTACTCACACATAGTAATTTAACCAGATGTTTTTACTCTTCTTGGAAGCACAGAAATACTGAAGTTCAAGATAAAGGATATGTTTATACAGTACATATTTTCTAGGAGCAGATAAGTACAACAATCTTGCATGTTAAAAATAAAAATCTTTCTGTATAAATGGAGGCAACCACTTGCACATGAACCCAGTTAAAGGGAATGTGCTGGAAAGAAAACTGGTTGTGTTTTATATCTGTTTTGCTAATATGCTAAAGCTGTACACTTACAATGATATTTCTTTAGTATTTGGCTTGCATATTATTTAAATATAGCTTTCTCTCAAAATCTGTACTTTGTAAGAAAACAAAATAACTTTATAGAGCTTCAGTAAGTTTTTTCAGTTAAACATAGACTATGCTATAGATGAAAAGCATGCAGATAGTATCATTTCACATCACAAGATATGCTGCTTTGCTAAACTTCCCTGTATATAAAATACACACAGGGACTGTAATCCAATTTAACAGTGATATTTGCAACATCACTGGGGAGTTGTTTCAAAAGGTATAAAACACACTGGAAGCTTAAAAGGGGAAAAAATAGTTGTATTACTTTTCTATACAGATTAAATGATTTTGTTTTATAATGGCGTTCTGAAATCACTGTTGCTCGCTAGTGCCTCCATAGGTAAGCAACAAACTTGTGGTTTCAAACCCTTCTCAAACATATCCCGTACAGAATAGCAGCAAAATACTTAAGTTCTAGCCTGAAAACTGATTATAAAAGGGATTAGTTTATCAAAAGGCTAAAGGTGGGGATAGTGTCGAGGTTGTAAATTAGACTAATAATAAACTAATATGTAATTATTCAGGTGTTATAGCTCTAATCATTATTTTGCGTAAAGAAAAAGATGCATTTTAGCTAATACACAAGTTGAAGTGTACAAATTAAATTCATCAATTATATGAATAAAATTTTCATTGAACCTAACAAGATGGAATAAGATGTCTTAAAAAAATGAATCAAGCACAAAACATAACTAGCTAATTCAGACATGAAAAGTTAATTCCAAGACATTAAATATTTTTACTTTGACTTTATAATACACTTAAATTTTTGTAGCACCTAAGTGTATGCTTTAAGTTGGCATGTGTTTCTACCTGCTTGATCATTTTAAACAAAACAAAAGTAGCAAATTAGAAGTACTATTAAAACAAATATAAAACACTACTTGTTTTACAGATTTCATCAAATTTAAGGTCTGCACTTAGTTGTTAAAGAAATCAAAGATCTTTAGTCTGGGTGAAAATTAGGTCTCAGTTTCTCTGTTATGGATCCTTCTTGAAATAGCAAAGAATTGTGCAGTAAAATTCATTGGCAACCTATAGTATAAAACGATTGGAAGAACAAAAGTATGCATTTTAATTAATAGGTTTTCTATTAACTATCAGGGAGGTTATGCTGGGAGTAAAAGTTGTAAGTGGAAAGATTGTGCGGTCTTTCTAATAACTGTACATAAGGAGAATTCATCAAAGAATCAGCAAAGAGCTTTACATCTTGAACTGAGGCAAATTTATTTTGCCTTCAGTTAATTCACTGGGTACTACTAATGACAGGATAGTTATCTCCACTTGATTTTTATTTAAAAACTAATATTCCTTGAAATTGTAGTTGATTTGCCAAAAGGGCTTAACATTTTTGGGTGCTGTATCTGGTTGATTTATTAAGCCAGTAAAGGACTTGGGAATATTTTAGAATACTCGTAACAAAAAAAAAAAACAAAACAAAAAAAACAAAAAAAAAACCAAAAAACCAACCAAACAAAAAAACCCAACCAACCAAACAAAAAAACAACCAACCCAAAAACTCATGATTGCAAATATTATGTTTACAGACGCCTGTATTAAGGATCTGACTTTAAATATTGGTAGCTTGGAAATTGAGTTGAGAATTGTATTCTCTCCAACTGTGATCAGGACTTTTTATTTAAGGGCAGGTTGTTATTTTTAGATACTGTTTTGCAATGCAGAGTAAAATGCAGTACTGAAGTACAGTAGCATTATTCAGGAAAGTTTCATTCTTAACTGTGGCATTTCCTGTCTTTTTGTAGGTTTAAACCTGATCCTTAATATTACTTCAATTAGGATTTTTTTTTTTTTTTAAATAAAGTGCAGTTCAGGAAGCAAAGGCTTTTGCAAGTAAAAGTAAAGCTATGCTCTTGATTAAAATTTATTATTTAAAAAACACACTAAGATTTAGGTATTTTTATTTTCCAATCTGCTTAACAAATTTTGATTAAAAGATTATAATAATGTAACATTCTGTTTAGAAGTTTGGAATTTTTATGCAAGCATTTTGCTATTTTGGTTATAATATTTTCCATATAGCAATGAGACGGGTGGTCTGCAGAAATGTCTGTGGACGCACGGTGATAGTACAGGAAAGGGGGCAAGGAACGTGGAGGAGATAGCAGTGTCTTTTAGTCTTCTGAAAGTACAGATGTGTTAAATAGCACTGGTAATGGTAATAGAGAAGATAACATGCAACTTAATGACAAGGCAGAAAAATGTCAAATGACATTTTTTTTTTTTAAAGTAACTAGGGTTTTTTTTTCACATTTGGATGCCTATTTGATCTATATTTATTTCTGTAAAGTTAACTGACTTTCCCTCACCCTTCTTTGCTTTTTTCCTTTTTTTTAACATTAAAGAAATACACGGAAAAGGTTTGAAATATTTTTGTTCCTCTTCCCTATTTATTTTTGTTGAGTGTACTAAAAAATATAATGCTTCTTAAAGATGAAAGATAGTCCATTATACTGAAACACCTATTTAAGTGTTCATACTGGCTTTAATTTGTTTTTCCTGTTTTTGTGCATTCTGTGGTAATATGAACTGTATCATTTAGTTCATACAACAGGCTTAAGCATTGAGATCATCCTGGTTTTACAGAACTCTCACAATGATTTAGTGTGCATCGGAGCCTGCTAATTTTTTTTTAGTAATTGCAAAAAAGTAATGCTTGTTTGTTTGTTTGTTCCTCTTGAAATATTTGTATACAGCTATCTTGTGTTTGTTGACATGCATATTTAAAACCTCTTGTTTTATAATTACGGAAGTCTTTTCTGTATGATCAACTAGTACTTGTTTCAACTAAAACGGCACTGTTTTAAGAACCACAGAATCACTTAATTCACTTTGAAAATGTTTTGATTACTGAGCCGAAGTAGATATACTTCCTTATTCATTCCTAACAATACAGGCTTTCTTTCCCTAGCTGTTGCTTTGCACACTGCATTCCCCCCCGCCCCCCCACCTCCTTTCCAAGCCCCATGCCAAGGGGGCCTCCTAGATCTCAGCCTTACAGTCTAAAAATGTAACTTTGAAGAGTCATGGGTGTATGGGAGGGGAATCACTTCCTAAATCCAGAAAGGTCATTTAAAATAAAGATTAATGCAAATAGTGGACACTAGTTCCATATGTGTTCACGGTCCTTGCTTAATTAGCAAAAGTTAACGCAGGCTATCTTCAACAGCATTTTCACTGACAGCGTATTATTGACTGGATAACAATACTTCCTTTCTTAATTTCTAGATCAGAATTATAAAAAAAATAAAAGTAGCTATGCAAGTAAGCACGAGATAGAAAAATATTTGCAAACGATCATAGTCCCCTTGAATGCATAACTGAGCAGGTTTTTTAACAAGATTTGAAAACATTTTTCTACCACTTAAACAAAATCTAAATCATAAAATTTTCAGATTTGCTATGCCTAAACCAGCAATCATACTTAGAGAGATTGAGAAATATTAATGCAAGTTTGAATCTGGTTCCATTCCTTTAATTTCTTCCCGTCTTCAGATTTTCTATTAGCAACTACATTTAACTGGGTGTTGTAACTCCACTTTAAAGTAGAATAAGACTGAAAATTCCGTCTACTCATACTACAATGAATTAAAACCCACTAATTTAATCCTAAAGATAATCTTCCGCAAAATAAAGGAAGGAGAGGGTGGATAATGTATAAGTGTATATATACATTAAAAAAAAAATTCTTTTAGTCAAAATACATAAGCTTTGATGGGAGGCTAAGGGAAATGACAGTGCTAGTTCTTGCTTCGTAGGCTTTAAGACAGCCAGTATAGGCACAGTCACACTAATGCTACGCAACCATCTCTCCCCAGTAGGACTTCTATTGATTATTGAAGGAACAATGAAAAACGTAGTAATAATATACACATTTTAAAAAAATTGTACAGCATCAAGGCTGTCTAAAATATAACACGCATTCTGCAAAATTGCCTGGTTATAATACTAATGGCTGCATATTTATGCTAATTCTTTTTATAGTATAGCTATTCAAAGCCTTCCTGGCGATAATGAGCACCATATAGATTGGATTTTTTTTTTCCAGTTGCAGTAGTTTGTTACTAGTGTTAACTTTAGGGGAGCTGACGCTGGAGTTCAGCTGGTATCAAATTGCAGCCCAGACTTTTTGTATTATTTTGTCCGTGGGGATTTCATTCAGCCTGAGGGTTTTTTTCCCCTACCAGGACAGCTGGAAATTCACCAAAGCAAACTTCTGCATTCGTTTACAAATTCCATTTTTATCAGTGGGATTCAGGATAAAGTAACTTATCATTTTGAATGTTAGAAGAAATATCAGCGATTCAAAGTATACATGAGAGCGGCAACAATCAATTGGTGCTGATCATTTATAGGCAATGGCCAGCCAGGTATTGGGATGGAAAGCTTGTTTGTTCCGTTTTATTTATTTATTGGTTTTTTTTCCATCACATCCTGTACTTTCAGAGGTAATTTTTCCTGACAACCAAAGATTTTTGTAGTCTACATGGCAGAAACCTAGCATGGAGTAGTCATAGATTTCCTATGGTTTCCCTCCCAGTTTTCATTAGCACATATAGCATAGGTTACTTGCAAAGAAGTTTCAGCTGCATATAAAATCTAAGTACAGTTCTACCAAAGGCGATATAATATATTTTACAATAATTTAAAATAATATTCATGCATTCTTTTCTATTATTTTATTACCTTAAGAGAAAATAATTTCTTAAAATTGATCTTCAGATCATAGTTCACAACAGGAGCTATTCAGAATACATACTTCTATCAAGTCTTTTCTGCATTAAAAAAAAATCATATACTCCTTAAATATTTATACTGATTGCTACAAGTAAAAAAATATTAAATTTACCTTTTTAGTTTGGGGGGGGGAAGCTTTATTTTAAATTAAAAAAAAAAAAAAAAAGAAAAATGACCGCCTTTAACTCTACTCTTGTACACTTCTCTAGGTAGTATACCTCTAGGCAATATACCTCTCTCATTTCTTGCATAGGTTTTAGTAAACCATCAGAGCTCCATCTTTCTTGCAGTGATGACTGGAGGAAGGGGGGAGGGGAGTCACCTAGGTTCGCCAGGTCATAGGCCAGGTGTTCTTCCAAAGTAGGCCTTACCAGAATGTCTTCCCCGCTTTATTCTGAAGTCCTCCTTTTTCACAGTGTCCCTTAGCGTTTCTTATTCCCTAGTGTGCAAAACCTGTGAAGAAAAATACTGTATATGAGATCTGAAAGGAGCAATAACTGTCTTCTCCTTGGCAATAGCAACTTGCGTCCCCAATAGTCCATGCCGCTGCTTTCCCTTGCCCAGTCTAACCAATGTGCAGACTACTGTACAACAGCATTGTCCTGAACAGGTAGTCTGAACACTGGGGCGACGGAGCAGGATCTCCGGACGCGTCTATTTATTTATTTTAAATCCTCTTTTAGTCTCAGGGAAAAACTGCCTTCCTGCATCACGGATTGTGCTCGGCTCTCCCTCACACTCTGCAGCACTCACTGAAACACACTGAAGTGCTGTGATTTCCAGTCTTGACGTGGCACATTTGCAGCAGACTGGGGATCTGGCAATGAATTTAGGACCAGGAAAAGGGGGAGGGCTGGGCCTGAGAGTCCATATATGGGATGATGTCACCCTGGGGAGGTTTGGGTATGCACTGTGCCGCTGGTGAGACCGCTAGAATTGCCTGCTCTCAGACATGGGTCTGTGTATAAAATGGTACCAGATGTTTTAGTGTAATGTTA
>VYZW01047528.1:4398-26126 GCA_013401315.1 Balaeniceps rex
GCCCCAGGTCAGAGTAATGTTCTTCCTGCCTCATCTTTGAGGTTTAGGAACAGGGATCCTTCACTTTGAGTGAATGACCGTGCATTTAGAGTGTGACAGCACACGTGCACTCTGCCAAGTCGGCTATGGACCTGAATTATACAGTCATATATGTCTCATAATGCAAGTATGGGTGAGATATTTTTTATAAATCATAATCAGCTGTTTATAAAAGGCAGGCAATAACAATAAGGAAATCATTTGCAGTCCTGCACAGATTGACCAGGTGAGCTATGTAGGTCAGCCTCCTCTATAGCTCCCAAGCCCTGCTAGCTGGTTGTGGCATAGGAACTTAAATATGAAGCCTTTATCCAGCTCTCCATAGCCACATACTGCTTGTGGCCAGAGAGAGAGTCAGTGCCACTGCACAGAGCTGTGTGTTTCATCTGGATCAACAGCCTTCCCACTGACTTAAGTGCTGCATATGGAATCTGGTGAAAAACTGCTGGTCTAAATGTGGTTTGGAAAGAGAAATGCTCCAATACTTGGATGTTATTTTTTGGATCATATATATTTTGTGAAATACTTTTGGCATCACTTTTAGAGACTAAGTCCTCTGCATTACTTTGACATCTGCAATCAGTGCAAATAAAAGGGAATATACATGTGCTCAAAACATTTAATGCTCAATGCACAAGAGAAAGATTATTCAGATCCACAGATGTAGACACTGAGAACCATTTTAGACACCTTGAGGTGGCCGTGACATCCTCGTGGGACTGGCAGATAAAACACAAAACTTGTCTGAGATCCATGTCTTCCAGAGAAGCAGTTAAGGGATAAGCAGGATACCCTAAGGTGTCCAGTGTGACACTAGATGTCTCTTTTAGGCAATAGAATCACACCTAAGATTTCCAGAATCTCCTTCATTTATTATTGCATGGAACTATATAGTATTATGAAAGTTCTGTTAAAAGCTGAAATGACAGACTTCTTTTTTTCAGCTGGGAAAATACTCCTAGAGAGAATAGAAAATAAAATTAATTAGCAGCCCCATGTTGCTTTAGGAAGGGTACCTCCTGATGGAGGTTTGAACAACATTAACTCAAATTCCAGCATAGTCTGGCAACTGGAGCATGCTGAGGAAGTCAGTGCTGACATCCTAGTTCTGCCACTTGGTGGTTTTTTTTTTACTTTGGGCAAATCAATTAATCTCCAAAGAAATATGCGTCTTCTTCTACACTCTTGGTGCCATGAATGTTTAGACCAAAAGAACGGAAGGAGGGAAGAGGGACTATCTGTACAGAGACTAAAACAAGTGGTAAAGTCTTGCATGCACTTGATGTCTCTCACTACTCTCTAAAATCACTTCTAAGGGTAGTATGCATAATGAGGCAGTCGCATCTTTCTATAACTGTTATCACTACCATATCCAAGTATTTCATCACCGTGAGCATGAATAAAACTTTTCCAAATACCCTAGCTATATGAAGAGGTTGAACCCCATCAGAAGTCAAAACATTTTTGGATCACAATGGTTTTTTCCAGGTTTCACACTCTAGCAAAATAATTCCCTTTCACTTCCTCCCTGAACACTGTGATTTTGCAGCCTGACCACCTCTGGTGCCACAGTTAGACCTCCATGGGGCACTGATGTCTGTGGCGCAGGAGTGCCCTGAAGTGCTGCACTGGTGTGATTAGAAGCAATGGAAGTGTGGCATAGATCAGATTTTTCCAGGCCAGGTTGTTATACTGATTGAAAATTAGCCAGAAAAGGGAAGAATAATTTTTAACTTTCTTAATCTGTTTTTAAAACAATTCTTTTGTCTCTTAGCAGCAGGTACTCAGAGCCCCTCTGTTTCTTTTCTTTCATACTTGTACATTAAATGGAGCAAATCAGCCAAGGCTGGGCTGCATCAAAGAGCTGTCTCATTCGCTGTCCTTTAAATCCTCACTCCTACCCTACATTCAGTGGTGCAGTCCTCATAGGCAATTTCTGGTTATCTTGGGGGAAGGGCAGCAAAATACCATTTCACAACTCTCACAAAAGGCCAGCTCAGCTTTTTGTTGCCAAGCAACAAAGTAGTGATTTTACAGCAGATCCAGCTGCTGATGTTGCTAAGCAACATTTCCCATCAAGTTGTGCACTTTTAAGTCATTACATATTTACTAATTCTCATTATATGGTTATGTTTTCCCTCCCAGATCTTGATATTTGCTCTGCTAGAATTTGTGAGAAAACAAGGGCTGAAGGACTATCATAGGTCAGTCATTCTTGCAGATCTCTACAATATTGTTCTGATGTGCAGAAAGTAAAAATTATTTTGCATTAGATACATCAAGATCAGAAAAGAACAAAATTCTGAACACTCCCCCCTTTCTCCTACCTACGAGAATAGCTGGTGGTATGCTCAGTGCTTCAGCAGAGCATTGCAATGCTTTATGTGTAGTATCAATCATGTGAAAGTAAGGAACATAAAAACATTTTGTCTTATTTTGGCAGTATTTATACCATAAAGTAAAATGAGCTCAAACTAAATTGTCTTATATAAATACCTAAGGCAGCATGTATTCAACATACAAGAAGGTAACATATCTGAATAGTGTGTGGTTGGTAAGTATACCAAATACTGAATATACTAGGATTAAATTTGATCACTGATGACAAATTACTTGGATCTTACTGAAAAGCCTAACTCATTAACCAGCTACATAGCTTACCTTTAAATCTGAGCTGTGCTTTCCGCTAGTTTGAGTCTTCCAATCCTCCTGGGTTAGAACCTCTTTTGATCAAGAAAAGGCAGTCTCCCTGGATGAGCATGAGGCGTGGATGAAGAACCACAGGGCAATTCCAGCAAATAACAGTAAAGCAGCCTGATGTGAGTACATCTTCTGCCACCAGTTCTATCATAAAATCAAAGAACAAATAGAGACATCAGAGGATGAGGAATGCTCTCACAGTTAGTGGTTTATGCAAACCGATTTGACTTCATACTCAACAGAGCAGAAGAGCAGCATCTGCATAGGTGGGAACAACTGGCAGTGAATAGGTGTTGCTTGGGATAGGACCTGAGTGTATCCTAATTTAGACATGAGAGTGGGTCAGAAAACTAACCCAAAGGTATAATGTCAGTGTTGTCAGAATGAGTTGTTCTAGGTCCAGATCAGAGAGCATGGTTGCTCTATTAGCGTGGATGTCGCTCCCGTCATTTCACATGACTCATGGTTCTGGCAGTAGTGAAGTTGTCTGCGTGGCTTTGCAAACCTTACACAAGGTTAGCCAAAAAGAGGGATTCTCCTTTGCATATGTGTTGATAAAAAATAAAAATAGAAATCAGAAATTATGATCAACTACCAGAAGGTCATTTTCCCCACAGTTAGTGCCAGACAATTGTTTTGCAAGGCAGCTTCTTCACTTTCACTTTGTGGCATTTTCTGGCCTTAGCTTTAGAAATGGAATAGCATCAAATATGAGTTCAGTTTCTGTTTATGAGGAAATAATGCGGCTAGCAGAAGTGAGGATATATCAGCAGGCTTGTGTTTTCCTGAGCTCCCACAGGATCACTGCGCTTAAATTCATGGCAGAGAGCCTAAACAAAAACATTGCATAAATTGTTGTCTATAGGCAATGAATTTTACAATGGCCCTGTTTTGTTTTCTAAGGAAGAGCACACTAAAACTGATTTGATGAACTTAAGCTTTTCTGGATTCTGAAGTAGGCCAGGGAGACCAGAGAAAAGGGGATGTGACAGCCACTTTCACATCTTTTAGTTTTTCAGCTTCACTCTAGATCTTCACTTTTCCATCTTGAAGTCTTAGAGGTATAGCACAGATTTATCTGACATATTGTATTACCCACACGCCACCAAACCCACTCATGTGTACTTTACTTTATAACCTGAAAAAGCTCAGGGAATGCAGGTAATTTATTTCTGATCTGTGGAATTCTTCTTTGATCAGTAACAGTGGCTTAAGGTGGTATAGTAATGCTGGAGGCTTGGATTGCTGGATCACCAATGTCATAAAAAAAGAGAGGTTAAAAAGGCAGGGCTACTCATGAAGTCCCTGACCTTGCAACTGTTCATTCCAGCTCTTCACATGCCTAACATTGTCAAGCCAGATGTTTGTAGACCAAGACTTTGTGGGACAGAGAACAACCACAGGAAAGCCAGCAGACAGCATATAGCTACCCCATGGAATCCTGCCTCTTATTCATGTCAGATACAAATCTGCCATGCTAGAGTCAGTAATGCTGCCCAGCAGCTCTTCAAGGTGCAGTAAACCAGCAGCTGACAGTTCCTTTGCTGTGTGGCACCAACAAGCACCACTGGTGTTTACAAAAACTTGTTAATCACTTGGAGTTGCCACTAATGATAAATACACTGTCTTTTGTTATCAGCTGTCTGTCTGAGCACGCCTTTGTGGAAGCATTGCTGGAACGGACAATGAGCATTAATAACAGTTAACTCACCCATAAACCAGTACTTCTTGCAACATCACATTTCAAAGGGTTTTTGTCATGCCTCCACCCTTCAGGATGATTAAATGGGAAATCATTTCAACATAAGCTGAACAGGAACATCAACATTCGTTAGCAGGTATTTCTGAGAGCTTTCAAGAGTAATATGAGAAAATGAAAGACAAACTTAAACAAATAAACAAACTTGAAAACAAAATGCTGAATAGATACTCCCCCCAATACTAATTTTCCCTTGAAAACACATGCATAACTCCAATGTATTGTTGATACTGTTTCACTGAACAATTTTTGTAGTGCCAGAAATGCTGCTCATGCCATAGGCCAAGAAACACTGGAAGTGAAATATGTTTTAACCAAAATCCATTTTCTCTGGGGTTGCTTTTGTGAAAAACATTAGTACTCAATTTATGACATGCAGAGCCATAGCAGTCTCCCAGGAGCAGGGGGAGGCCCGGGTGGAGGAAGTATAACTTGTTTTCTTTTTTGCCTGGGGTGGAGGCAAGTTGGTTGTTCAGCAGGTTATGAAGGTGGGTCCCTGAAAGAAAGCCTACATTTCATGTCTGTCTGAGGAGAAGTAGGAGGAAAATAAGTTGAAAACTTGTGAGGTGAAGATGGAAGGAACGGTTTGAAGACATGCTCTAAAAGTGTCAGTGAATCCAAAGCTGCCAGATTAATCCTGGAATGTAAGTGTAAAGTTAAACATTCTCTTGCTCGCTCGCTTTCAGAAAGCAGTTGTTTTACTGTACAAGTACAAAAGTCTCTATGGGCTGATCAGACCAATTTGGTACTAGTGAGCAATTTTTGAGATATGTAGTGTTAAAATAATTTTGATAATGACATGTAAATTGTAAAAGAAGGTATAGAAAGATGAGAAAGATTATCTTTTGATTAACCTATGTTTATTTAATGAATGGATTTTTAGCATGTTTTTAATGTTTATTTGAAATTGTATACATATGATAAAGCACTTGTAGTTTGCAACCTAAGTAATGCTTGTGCACTGAGAAAATGTTTTAGAAACAATATATGTAAAAAAGATTACAATAACATTGTAATCTGAAAAATTATCTTAGTTACTCTGTAATGTAATTCATGCATTATTATTATCACTTGTCTCATTATTGCAGAATATATAACGACTTTATTCCCTATTTATGACATTTATCTTCATTATTAAGCAGATGGTAATGTGAGAATTGTGTGTCATTTGTGAAATTTCATGCTCTAGGGAAAGAAAAGAGTAAGTAGACAGCGTGATATGATACGTTAGTGGAAATTTGTGACAGCTAGCACTTTTGCAGTGCTTCTGTAATTTTCTAAGTTGATTCCTGTACATTTTAATAAAAATCTGTAAATAAAGTATTTTTTATTTCAACGGAATATTACAAATTTGGCCTCTACTAGCAGTTGCTGTTCTTAACAGTCAGTGTTGCTGAGTTGGTGCAGAAGTATTGAGAGTATATTATGCACTGGGGTGAATTTAAAATAAATAGACTAACATTATGTCATACACTGGCTAATCTAGTTAAGAACTCAATAAGCAAAATTTGCATTTTCCACCCCAATTAACCGTGGGGACTTGGAGAGTTTCATTCATTCCCCAGCTTGTGTTATTACTGCAAGTGCTTGTGAGGGGACAGTTTTGAGAGCTTTGAATTTCCTGGTGTTTTCACATGATGTCTGTGGAAACAGGAAAAGAGCTGGGAAGAGAAAAGCTCGTTAGGTTAGTGGCACAGAAACTCCAGTACATTCACTCCTAGGGAAATGTGCTGGCTGTTGAGAGGAGCATATTGCTGTAGCAAAGTTATTCTCTCCTGTGCATTGAAACCTTAGTTAGCTGCTCTAACAGTGTGAGAATATTTTGTTATATCAATACATACTTAAAGTATTATAATCTTAACCTGTTGTCTTGGAACATTTCACTGAGCTGGGCCTGAAGAGATTTGTGTGTGCATGCTACTTCATGATGGAGTATTTCGTACTTGGGGAATAGTGATTTTGAAAATATTATATACGGTCTTTAATTTAGTTCAGTACTATTTTAAAACAGTAGAGGATTCAGCAGTAATTTCAGCAGATAAAACCTAGTGAGGCTAATTAATCACTGAAAGTGCAGTCCTGGCCTCAGTGATTTCAACAGGAGCAAGTTCAAGCACCAATATATCCCCTGAAGACACTCAAGTTTAAACAGAGCATAGCTTAAAAGCACAATACCGAACTTCTCTCTCCCTCCAAGCCTCCTGTGAAGAAAAATAATCTTTCAAGTTAAAAAACGGTACTGTAGTAATAAGTAATAGCATTCCTTAAAAGCCTGTATGGTTTCCTTGGCTAACGAAGTGCAATCTTTCTTTTACAGCCTGGCTTTAATGGAGTTTTTCTTGACATATGCCGCAGACCAATCTCACATTCTTTGGAAAAAAAAATTGAAGAGAGTGTATAATTTTCACCTATCCAGTAATACAATAAATACAGTGAATTTAAATTCCTGAGCTCCAAAATAAAATGTCTAGAACAAGAAGTAAATGTCTATAAGTGAATCTCTATTGTGTACGTTTACTATTGAGTACCCTTTTCAAAAAAGTTCAGAAATTAATAATGCCTGGGGAGACACTAACTCCAGAGCTGGTTACAGTTCTAATGCTCTGAGGATTTTTTTGAAATTAAATAATTAGAGTTGAACTAATAGTAATTGAGGTGGGCAGATCCTGGTAAGTGTAAAGAAAATGTGTTTAGATCCTAACACTGTAAGCAGAATAATGCCTAAGAAAAGCAGGGTACGACTCCAATGATAAGGATAAAAAATCCATTTACTCTTTCTTAAAGCTGAGTGCGTATATGGAAAATTGTTTCTGTCACAGTAATGGTCAGGTTTAACGTTGTGGTTCTGACAATGTGAGCATGCAGAGCAGTCCAGGATCTCCAAGAAATAAAAGTGGTTTGAATACAGTTAAAACAATAAGGTTTTCATATGGGCTGCCCATCCAAAGTAACTTTGGCAAGGAAAATGCCTTTCTGCTCAAATGACATGGGATAATCCAGAAACAGAGTAACAAAGCTGAGTTTCAAGGAGTGTCTTTCAGCATAAGTGGAGCCAGTGTAGGGAAGACAGCAGAGAGACATTATGAAATAAAAGATATCTTCCCCTGATTTATGACTTACAGTCATTGTAAGACTGAATGTTGGGAGGGGCAGCTCATAGGGTGACTGAGATGACATTCCTCCAAAATTTCCAGGGTTTTTTGGTTTGGTTTATTTGTTTTGTTGTTTTGTTTTTTTTTTAACTAAAGACTTAGAGCTTTTTCTTTTCTTCCAGTGATCTTTCTTTAATTGCTGTGTGATACTGGACATCAGCATCAAAATGGGCAATGAGAACAGTAGTCCAGAAAATCAGGTGAGTGTGGCAGTGTGATTGCATTTTCCTTCCCTACTAGCCTAGAGCAAACCTTACAGAAATTGGTTTCACGGGCCGCTTACCCCACATTTGTCTTCTGCTCCCAGTTACACTCCTATTTAAGTGTCATTAATGGTAATTGAAAGCAACTTTTTGTTTGGTTGGTTTTTTCTTTGGCAGTGACACCGCTACACAGCATCACTGTGCAGGTGGTTGCTCCCTGGGGAACAGGAGTCATGGAGGATTCCCACAGGGTGAGCAGGGCTGGCTCATCCCACCTCCCCAGCCAGGGAGCAGGGCAGCTGGGGAGCAGCCGGGGGCAGCCCCAGCTCCAGGCATCGGGCACGTCCCTGGAGAAAGGGACAGGCCAAGACAGGTTCAGGATGTCAGCCCATGGGTCAGCCCAGCTCAGCGGGTCCAATGGCTGGGCAGGGCAGGACTGAGGTGGAGCGGGAGACCAACATCCCATAGCATCACTGGGGATAACGTCCCCAGGGGAACTGAAATGGGGTCCTGGGCCATGGGCAGGGTGGGGAGAGGCCCTGGGAGCCAGGCAATGTCTATGGTGCCCTCAGAGCCCTGACACACAGTAGCTTCTCCTTGTTCAGAAATGAACGTATGTGTGCTGATCCAGGAATTTACACCCATTTTAGAAGGGTGCTTTGTTAATGCATCTTGGTGTTTGGTGATTTATTTTCAAATTCTTGAAATGAAGGGAACCCATATGCTATGGCTAAATGTGTGTAATTACATTAGAAGTTACTATGTCGATATGTTTAAATAAATGTTTTAATTCATCTAATTTCAACAGTTAAAATACCAACATGTGTTTCATCTTCTGTTCTTCCATACGTTACGGTAGATGATAAAATGCCTTAGGGTTCATTTTGCTTCCACTTCAGGTCTCAGCAGATCTGCTATACCTTGTGCATTGCAAAGTGGACCCTCTCAAGAAAATCAGTATTACAAGCTAGCCAGATATTTTCATAAAGATTTTTTTAGAAGAAAAATCTGCTATAATTCTTGATTATTGTGACCCAGTTGTATTGTTAGCCTGAGATTTGGTCCCAACTTTTTTCAGGGTTTGGGAAGAGGGAATGTGTTAATTCCTATAACTGAGTAATGAGAATTTTTTCTCCAATGTGTACAATTTTCACTTAGGAAGTTTTTGAAAGTCAAACACATTTCTTCAGGAGTCCTCCTGAGGCTGAGAAGACTTTACCTGAAAGTTATTTAATTTATTAAGAAATTTAATAAAAAGCTCTTATTTTCTAATAAGGAAAGTAAGCTTCTGGTCTCCATTTCACACTGTAAAAAAAACAACCAACAAACCGAACAAACAAAACCCCAAAGCAAAACAATATAAATGCTAGAAAACCAAATTACTTTAAAAGTCACTATTTACAGAGAAAAAACAAGAAGTAGTAATAAAATCTTAAAAGCCACTTAATCTGCTGAACAGCTATTGAAAAAGTATTGCTTAATGAATAGTCAAAATTCATATAGTCACTGAAACGTTTAAATATGTTCATTTTTAGTCAGAAGTTCCCAATGCAAGTAAAGTCATCCTTATACCACCAAGCCAAGGAACACAGCAGGTAGTGGATGATGAAACTGCTTTGCATGGTTTGCATTTCAAAATGTTAGCATCAGGCTTGGCTGTGCGTTTTCTTATGCATCTGCTTCTGGCTTTTGGTTTTTTGACACTGACTGCAAATTTGCAAGGCAGCTACATTTAAGTTTTCAGCAAGTTGTAAAAAAAAATCTGGTTTCTTTTAACTTTTTTCTTTGGTAGCAATCTATGCTTTAGAGAAACGGCTTGTATTTGACCCTCTTTGCATGGTGGCTTTCCTTCCAACTCTAACACAATTAAAACAGCTCAGAGGAGGTTGTTCTTATACTCAGTACCAATTGACATGAGTTGTTGGTTTTGTTTATGTATTTATCAGAGAACACCATTGCCCAGTTCTAGCTCTCAGCTGAGTCATTTGGAAGCCATACACATGGTTTGTGTTAAAGATGGGAGAGCCTCTGCTAAGTTTAGAACTTGTTTAATAAGAGGGAAGATCTGTGGAATAAATGTGCTACTAAGAAGAATGTAGTAGGCACTTAGAGAAAAAGTAAATACCCAGTATGTCTTGTAAAGACCAGCCTCTGAGGAAAATATAATCCAAATTTAGTAGAAATAAGCAAAGATAATAAATACATAAAATGAGGCTGGGGCCAGCAGTATATTTAACAAAGTGGTTTTACATATACTAACCACATTCTGTTTTGCTGTAACAGTGCACAAAGTCCAAACTGCTGAGAGATTTTAGGTTTGTGCCCTGCCCTATTAGAATGGCAAAGCTTGCTTCCAAACAAGGGTCTCTGTCAGTGGCTCAGCTTGTTGGGCTTATGCTGAACTAAATATAAGCTATTTTTAAGATGCATTTTCCTTGAAAAGCAAAGCTCCACATGAAGAGTATTGTTTAAATTGAAAAAGAAATAATCCAGAACAACAGATGTTTTGACCCAGTTTGTCCCTTGAGATCCAGCCTTTAGCAAAGAAAATACAGGGGAAGTAACGGAAGTATTCTTTAATGGGAAGCTACGAAAAGTACTACAGTTTATGGAACTCTAGAAGGTCTCAGCCATTGTGCTGCCCGTTAGACACATCTTTCTTCATCCATCCAAATGCATCTGATGGTGTAGAGGAATGGCAAGGTCTGTCCTCAGGCTTTTCCCTGACTTTTCTGGACAGCCAAATGTTCAAAAATCATCTACACGGCCATAATAAAAAGAAAAGGCTCGTAGTTTTGTAGAGACCGATGTATCTGTGCATTTCCTCAGCCCTTGATAGACTTGATAGTCTGGGCTCAGATGTCAGCTAATAAAGCCCCACTTATAAACAAACCCAAGCTGACCAGGACCAACAAAACTGTCTGCTATCTAAAAGGTTTGGCGGTGTGAGGCTCATGGTCTGTGTGAAGGAGCGTGAGCCCAGCATACCAGCTCTGCAGCCCAACTTTGTGCATGCTGTGCCAGGGGTTTGTGCAGTTAACTCTGGGACCAGCTCCCAAAGTGACTGTATGTTACAGGATTATTATTGACTTTCATGACTGTTTTTTGTCATGGTCTCCCGTCTACTAGAATTATGCTATTACCAGGACAACTTTGCTTTCATTTTAAAGGGGTGGGTGGAGGATGTAAAAAACAGGAGTTCTCTGTCACTGGAAACATGAGCACAAAATTTTCTAAAGCTCAAATAGGCTGGATTTTCTAATATGTAACAGTTTTAACTCAGGTTTTTAATTCTTGCTGCTCGGAGTTCTGAAGAGGAGAGCTGTCATCTTTCACAGCCTTTCTCGTGATTACAGAAAAGTCAAAGTTACCAAGTAATTGTAAAGCTCTTAGAAAGTAAAAACTGCTGCTGAATTGAAATTCTAGTAGCGCGTATTTTGCCCCACTGTTGAAGAGGGAATTTCAAAGTCAGTTACCACAGAAGATAATTCTATATGTTTTGCTTTATCCTTTCTTCTTCTTTGTTTTCTGAATAAGTAAATAGCCAAACAAAGCTGGTTATTCCACATTTATGTTATTGTCCATTTCTCTTTAAACATATATCTTAACACGTGGTTATCTTTTTTGTTCTTGTTTGGTTTCTACTGTGAAATGTGTAAGATAGGCAACACATGCATACTTGCCAGAGGGGCCACAACTTCTGAAGAGTCTATTTGTTTGTCTGAAGCGTCATGCTGTGTTCCTGCTAGGGTTTCTCCATTTAATTGTTATGAACAAATCTGACTGCTGCACATTCTGCAGTTAATATTCTGCATTATTACTTTCCCCATAGTTCAACTTCCTTATGCCTATGCAAAATGATGGATCTAGTTAATCAGCATGGTTCTTCTTTCAGATCCCAATATTATGGGGATCAGCAGAGATTGCACTGGGCGCATTAGCAGCTTCCCAGCCTTCAGTCTCCATTCCCACAGATGATAACTGGGCAAATTCCTCTGAGCTCTGGTGCTCATCCTGTGTGTTTACATACTTTTCGAACAGTGCAATAACATCTGTACACATTCCATTGTTTATATTCAGTTGGGAACAAAAATAAGTTCCCAATTTTCTGCATAATAATTTTGCCTATAGCATTTTGATGAGGTACATTGTTACCCTACACAGGCTTTTCTTTAAGTTTGTTGTGTCCGCATGATTCACCACTTTTACTCTCTAAATTATTATTTTCCTTCATTTTTCTTTCCGTTTCATCCGTTGCACATCAGGAGTGCACAGGACAGCAGAACTGTTTCACACCCTTTCAGTCAACTTTTGCCCACAACAGGGTGTCAGTGGCAGTTGGCTATGGGCCAGTATGCCTATTACCGATGCTTATGTAGTTCTAGCGTACCACCATATTGTAGTCACCATATTAATTAATGCTTACTTCCAATGATAATTACTACTGGTCCAATATTCTATGGCGAGTAATGCCAAGTATTTGTTCAAGTTTACACAGAAAGAACACTGTTTTCAGAGAATTGTATGGCCATTTATGCAAATGCAGCAAATTTTGGGATGCTTCTCACTGTGATAAATAATTATTATACTTGTTCTCACCTTCCCTTTGAATGAAGGAGGGGAGATGAAAGAAGACTAAAGATTCAAAGTTGTGACGGGGTTCTTAATTT
Organism: Balaeniceps rex; assembly: GCA_013401315.1. Lineage (NCBI taxonomy): Eukaryota > Metazoa > Chordata > Aves > Pelecaniformes > Balaenicipitidae > Balaeniceps > Balaeniceps rex. The sequence goes on from VYZW01047528.1 coordinate 16,922, forward strand.
GAAAGCGTCATGAAAAGGAAGTTGGAAGACTATTCCTTCTCTTCTGAATTAATGGTTAAAGCTTCCTTTGCATGTGTAAAGCCACCACCATTTCTAATGGGAAATGTACATTTCTGGGTATAGATGAAAAGGAAAAATATTTTATATTTATAAAGAACCTCTATAATTATTTACTGGATTTTTCCATTTAGAAATAGTGTGAAAATGTTGGACCTACATTTCCCACAGCTATGGGTAGTTAGAACCAGGCAAGCAAACATTATCAGCTGGGGAGCACAACAGAATCTAGAACTCAGCGCGGAGATGATTTTCCCAATAGTACTTCATATGAATCTAACGGCATCTTCTCAAGTGTTTTATTGTTAACGCTGCTAAGAACCACTCTCCAGAAAGCTGCTTTAGCTAAAATTATATTGACTGGAAATTGTGAGTTATGTGACGAAGATTTTTTTCCCAAGATCATCAACTTTATTCTCTCTCTCTCCTGCTGTATCTCATACACCTGCCATCCTTAAGAAAATAATGTAGGTACTCATCAGGCCTTCATCCAACTGTCAGGAAAGGGACAAAGGAAAATAAGAAGCTGCAGCAAGACTAGTGGAGTAACAAGGATAACTATGAATTTTCCTTTGCCTACTGAACATAGATTCTTAGGTTAACAAGAACCATGAAGCCAGTTATATAGCTGTGCTTCATTTAGCCCAGCACAGACTCATGCTATGTACATTCAAACAGACTAAGGCTTAAACGTAGCAGGAAGTTGTTCAGAAGACACTTACGGTGACATTACAAGGATCTGAAGATAAACGGTTTAGTGCCCTCAGTGGATTGGAAGGGTCATAAACACGAACAAGTAAGCCTGAAGGTTTGAATTGCTCTTGCCGTACTGCAAGGAAGTTGTGTATTCTGTGAAGAATGCTAAACCAAGGATAAGATGGTGACTATATATAAATATACACACACACAAGCACCAGTTTATGTTTACATTCGCAGCCAGCGTAATTTCAGTAGGTATTTCTCAAGAGGGAAAGCAACCCTTTTTCTCTATGAAAAGGTCGTAGGTACTTACAATAGAATGTTGTAACCAGAATTTTTCAAATACCGTTGTTACCGTATCACACTTTGCTTTGCTTGTTGTATTTGTAAGAAGCAGATTAAATGAGACTTCCACCAAATGCCAATTTTTGCATTCCTGTCCCTTTGAGGATTTTAATTAGAAAAGGCGTGAACTTAAAATTCTACTCCTGCGAGAGACAAATAAACCAAGCCAGAAGCAATAGCAAATTACACCATTACTGGTTAAAAAAAAAAATCTACTGTAATGGCAAAATTCTATATGGAATCTCCCTGAAGGAAAGAGTCTGCTTTCTGCATCTGATCATGTCACAGTTACATCCAACTGATTAAGTAGCCGTGATGTTTGGGCAAAAAACTGTGAAGTGGTCATGATGGTCATCCCCCTCTCTGAACTGCTGTACTCCAGCCACTCTCAACAAGGGGCAGGCACTGAATAATGCAGATTGCTGCCCAAGTTGTTTATTAAAATCAGAATTTAGCTCCCTTGTGATGTGACAAAACCGAGTTTTGGTGCAATTCTTCAGATCTTAATTATCACATGGAGTTCAAGCTTGGCCCAATATGTCAGGTACCAATTTGTTACTGTCCCATGATCAGTAGTTTTGCTGACTGGTGTTTGCTGATTTGATTGAAAAATTCTGGTTGTTAAAGCAATATCCACTCATTATCTAATTTTTATCTGTTTTGGTACCATTTCTCCAAACAATGGAGAAACAATGGTTCTCCAAGGATATAAAGATTGAAAAATCTAATTTACTACTCAGTTACTATATCTGCGGAACAGCAAAAAAAAAAAAAAAAAGCCAGAAGAGGAAAAAGGTAGCTCCTAAAACCTGCTCTGTCTTAAAAAATTGCAACAGTCCTTTAAAAAATATTATTTCCCAACCATGTGACCTGTACAAATCTGTTTTTAGAAAAATGTAACCTTGAAAACTTTTCTTCTATCCACTTTTCTGACATAGACTGTGTTATTCATATTTCATTGGTATTGATCTCTAGTAGGTATCAGGGTGTTAGGCAGAATCATTCATGAACTGTTCTGTTACCTTGATTGTTTTAAGAATCACAGCAAGCCATTTTCTGGTGTCTCAGTTCCATTTTCAGGGAATGGATTTAATGCTGAAGTACAATAAAGATAATGAGGAACAGCCTATGATTAAGGCTTTGGATGAACAACTTTTCACTCTGCAGCCAGTCCTGCAGCAAAATGAGCAATTGCTGCAAAGCATTGCAGTGAAACCTTTCCAAAGAGTGCCATGTGCACGCTTTTCTGCTTGATGCTAGCCTGCTCAGCCACACACATGTGAGCCGTTTGGCTGAGGACCATGTGTCCGTCTTCCCAATTCGGTCAGCTTGGCGGTTGATCCTGAAACCGGAGCCTGGGTGCCGCAGGGCCGACCTTTGCTCTGCGTCCCGGCGTTCACCTGCACAGCCGCTGCCCACTCCCATCCCCGCGGAGGAGGTGGTGGCTGGGAGGAGCGAACAACCAACACTTCTAGCAGGCAGACTTTAAAAAACCCTATTAAAAAAAACCAACTTGTAATGGAAGACATGGAGAAAAATAAAAGGTAAGTTCTGGTTTATTGATTGAGACTTGTAAAGGCTTGTTCCAGCTTCCCCCCCAATAACCAGAGGGAGTTAGTGGGAATGGAAACTTAACGTAACTCTTCAAAGATTAATTTCAGCTAGTCAGAGCTATGGCATGTTCCAGCAACTGCTATAAAAGGATGTGTGTTTAATGGAGGAATGTTGCAGAGGGCAGTTGTAAGAGGAAACAACTTTTATTGAGAGAAAGGAGAAAGGGGAATCAAAGGAAGTTCACTTATTTGGAGGGGTTTGAGTGTGAATTCTAGGTTTTAAAACCAGGCCTGTTTTGTGCTTTGTGATCAGGAGCCTGGTGGCTTGTTGGGAAACACGAGGCTTCTTGAATCGCTGTAACACAAGGCTGTGGCAGTGCCTAATGCTGTTGCTATGGCTTTGAACTGGGAGGGGGGAGTCAGTGTTTTGGGAGCTGAGCTGTGAACAGGCTCCCATGTAGCATTAAAGGAATTTCTTTCTGGAATTTCTTTCTGGTATGACAACTTTAGCCAGAGTACAGCAGCGCACATAATCCTTTTGGCCACAGTGTTAATGGAGAACTCTTTCTTTTTTTTTTTTTTAACTTTTAAGCTCCTGTTCAAAGTCATCGGAAAAATAAAGTGATCCTGTTGTTTACTTTGTGTTCTTGCAGAGTCCAATGCTTGTGGAAAAATTTAATGCCAATTACATTGCATATTTCAGGATAATCGGTTTTATTCATTTGAATAGTATGCTGGCTTGAAGGAAAAAAGTATAGGCTGTTTAGTTTTCCTCCTGTTGTTTGTATACGCTCTGTGACAAACTTGGTTTGTTTGTTGTTGGGTTTTATTAATTGCCCTAGACGTAAAGAAAAAACTGCTGAGAACCTCTGTATTCTGATTTTTAATATAGTTATTTCTTCAAGTCTTTCAATTAAGTAAATTTTTGTAATCTCAGAATCCTTTTCAAAAAGGAGTGTGCTACATTTGAAATGAATATAGAGCAAATTTAGCTGCAAGCTTCTGTAGTAAATCACTTCAGAGGCTGTATGTGTTGAAACCTCAAAAGTAATTTATTTAACAGCAGCTTTCTGATGATCCTTTTGAACAAAACATGGTCTTTCTAATTGTTTTCACAGATGTTAATTGAAAATAAAAAAGCATGTTCTGCAAAGCTACTTCAGCACCCGATTTGCATAACTAGCTTAAATTTGAAAAACTTGACAGAGAAATTGAATTTTGTTTTTCTGCTGGCTGGCATAGGCTCACACGGCATGTTCTTTTGTGATGATTAAATTAATACATTAAATGTAGAAGACCAATATATAAAGCTTTCGTATATCTTGGAATATTAGTAGTTCCTTTTACATTTAAATATCTACATTAAGATTTATTTTAGATTATTGTTAAAATCCTCCTTTGAGCTTCTTTTGAAAATATACTTTCCTGGCCATGTGTGCTCTTGCCTGACTAGGTAAGAGGACAACTTTGCTTTTTGATCATTCAAACACCTCACAGCCTGGAAAGAAAGAAAGAAAAAAGGGTGTCAAAAATTCAAACTCCTCTCTGCTCCAACAGGAGCTATGTTGCAAAGATTGTTAAAATATATGTTAAATTTGGTCATGTTCGGAACTGGAAGAACAAGATTCAGATTTTTCTGTGGCCAATGACAGTTGCTTAGGGATAGCTGGGAGATGAACTATAACTTCTTAAACATTAGATCCCTGAAAGCACAACACTATTCAAAACCAAAACTGTCAAAACCAACCAACGAAACAAAAAAAACCTACCAGCCCCCACAACAACCTGTGGAAAATGCTAAAAGTTGTCTTCAAAATAGAGCACATAACTAACCTTTTGTTGTGATCATTCTCCTTGCCTTCTCGATCTGCCCCTCCCAGTGTGGTTATGTTTTGATATTAAGACTTGATGTAACAGCTGATAAAATCACTGGGACATTGGCCCTTTTCTGTGTCTAATACGGAAACATCCTAGTTTTGATGAAATGAGGTGTCCAGGTATAACAGGCACATAAATGTCTATATTTTGTAGTGAACTTGTGAATTATGGAGATGAATAGTAAAAGTAAAATCCAGCAAACTTCCACTAAAATTACTCTGGCCCCAAAGTGTTCTGTGAAGTCTCAGGCTCAGGGAGTCAATGACAAATCAGCCCGACTCCATGTTACGGTTTCAAACCATCCTGAAATAATTGTACTGCTGGCTTGTAAGTACCTACCAGATGTAACCACAGTGTTAGATCTCCTTGTATTTGTTAGTGCTATTTGAGCTTTGGTAGCAATGTGCTGTGGGATTTGTTATACGACAGGCTGATGAGTAGTGTTTCTTTCTAATGCCATAACTGAGCCCATGTTGCTGATTAACTATAGGTTATCATGTGGCTCGTGGGATTCGTGGCTCTGGATGGCAATGCAAAGGATACTGGTTCTCTGCACAGAAAAGAGTTTTACTTTAGAGATTTCTGTGCAAGAGGCATCCCTATTATGTGGTGGCTCCAAAAGTAGGATGACTGCAGGTCAATAGAACAGAGGATTGTAACTTAAAGGAGCCCTTTGAGTTAAGTGGCTGATCTTGCGAAAGAGAGATTAATTAGAAGCAATGTGCGGGTACTAAGAGTGCAGTAGGTTAATGACTTAATTCTTTGCTGTGTTCCTTTCTGCCTTGGAAGATGGCAGAGGCTTTAGAAGAAGGAGAAAAAACACGCAGCTCTTCATCTTCTGAAGAGAGCTGTGAGGTATTCCTCCTGCCTAGCACCCAGATCAGCTGAAGAAAATTTGGTGGTAGTAGAAAGGAGGAAAAATAAAGAATTCATTCTCACTGCTCTTGCCAACTGCTGGAGGCATCTGGACAAATTTGTAAATTGGCCTAATTTCTTGGGATTCTTCGTGTGGTTCTCCCCACCATCCCTGCCCTGCTGCGAAGGGAAAGGAGGTCATTTTTGTCTGTGAGTGGCCTGAAAGTTATACTTCGTTTGGCTGCCACTGTGAGGCATTCATTTGTGGCCCACCTCCCACACTGACCCAATTGTAGCTCTCGCAATAAGACATGATATGTTGACTAAACAAGACCGTGGCACCGTGGCTGCCTCATGTAGCTTGCTGTGCTTTTACCAACCCTCCACCCTGCTCTTGTCCCGCTTCCCTGGTGGGTCAAGGCCAGTTCATGCTATGAAGACTGACTCTCCGTGGGGCTGAGCCCATCTAGTTGAAGGAGTTCCTCTTCTGCCAAGATACAAATACCACCCACCCTAACTGGCAAACAGGGGAGGCTCTGGGGTGTGGGGATAGCAGGGATGTGTGAGTGGCAATTGGGCAATAAATGTACTCCAGCATGATCATGTATGACCCCAGAAGTCACTGTTTTGGTTGGTTGGGAGTTTTTTCCTGATAATTAATTTAGTAACACATTTTTTCATAGTTCTTTCTCTCTGCACGCGTGTATGCATGCTGAAATAAATTCTCCATGCAAAGTTTCTCATTGAAACAAAAGCAAGGCTGCCCAAAACATAGCACCAAAAGTCCCGTAAGCTAGCTAAGCTCTATTTTTTTTTTTTTCTGGCTGGAAGAAACAAATTTCCTTGTATAAATCTTGATGTTCTAGTATTTTTTTGCCGTATGCTGTGTTTTTGGGGCCAACATATATAGTTAGATAAATATTCCAAATGCCAGATGTCAGCACATGCTGGGTAAGTGCTTAATAACCATGAAACCAAGAGTCCTTGGTCTATCCCAGCGGAAAGCGGTGTGATAAAGGAGACTTCTGCAAACAAAGCTGTAGTGAAGGGGTTCCTCCAGGGAAAGGCAGAGGATATGAGAGTTAATCAAATTTTCCTTAAGTCTAAAGGAAGTCTTTTTATATTTTCAGTATGCCCTGACCTTTTCAATTGCTCATTACATGGGCTTCTCTTGTCCACTGGGTGTCTCTCATTCCTGGCTCTGATCACGAGAAGCCTTTGGCTGTGTGAGAGCACACCATGTTCACACACAGAAGTGTAATTTTGTAAACAATAGATTTCTGCAATTTATTGACTACTTCTAGAACAAAATAAACCTAAAAACTGAGAGTAAAAAACCCCAAGCTATTAGCTGGAATTGTGTACTGTGCTTTTCATCTATCACATTCTTCTGAAGTGGTTCTCCTGTGGTCAGTACATACGCTTACATGTCTTTACCTTAAGTGTGCCTTTGGCTTTTTACAATTACAGTTAACAATTCTTAAAACAACAGTGACTGTATGTTGAGGGTGATCTGATTAAGCAGTTTTCCATCTCTTTCACTATTGCTTGATGTGCCAGAGGATTTGAAATGGAGCTTCTTCATTCAGATTCTCTCCAGTTCTTTTATTACACTTGAAGAACATCCTCAGCTACCGTTCAAAGCAGCTTTTACCAGCTCTTCTTTGCCTTCTAAAGATACATTTGCCAAAAAAAAACCCTCAGCAGCAAGGTGCCACTACCTGTTGTAAGCAGCCCCATGGGAGTGTTGTAGAACCCCAGGGATTTGCAGGCACACGACAGGTCACAGCCTGGCACTTGCACAGGACTCTCTTCCTCCCTGGAGGAAAAACAATAGTTTGCAGTAGAAACAAAACAAAACAAAAAAACCCACTCATGTAAAGGCATGTCTCCATGGATGAAGATCCTGGGTAAATATTTACCTTTGAGAAGAGGTGATGCAGCATTACCATATTTGTGTAATAGCATTTCTGTAGCTATTACTACAGAAACTGCAGCATTTCCTGTAGCTGTTATTACAGAAAGGCAAAGCGGTGGAGAATCAGGCCCTCCATTTCAGTTCAGAGGCATTCTGAGCTTTGCTGAAGTGGGAAGGAAAGAATCTGGACTTGGATTCAAGTGCTGAGTCTCAATTGACATTGGCTTTATCTCTAACTTCACTCCAAAGGTACTGCTAACATTATGAGTGTCAAAGTTTATAGCTTGATTCCATCCTTTCCCATTTTAAACTTGCTTAGCAAGGAAGCTTTGCCAGGCTCGGAAAAAGAGAAGATGATACCCTCCTTGGGTCAGTAAAAGCCCTGGCTGCTTTAGAACAATTGTTGCGTTCTTCTCTCCCTGTTCTTTTCCTAGTGTTTATTTTTGGCTCAACCACTTCCTTCTGTTTTTCTGCCATTAAGAAAAAAAAAATGGCTTGGCTTTGGAACCTGCAAGTTCCATCAAAGTAGTGAAATCTACCACAGAAGTTGTCCATCAGTGGGCAGAACAAAACTCCTTAAGCTTATGTATTCTCTAAAATTTCCTGTACTCCAAAATAGCAGTAGCTATTTAAATTGTTCTTTTTTCATTCTAGAGCACTCCACAAGATTCAGAATTAGGCCAACCTCCTGGTAATGGGCACAGTTTAAAAAGCAGCTTTCAGGAAAACATCACAGAAGGATCTGAAGGTCAGGACATCTCAGATCTTCTTCCTGCTAATGTGCAACTGGCTGAGAGCATATCCCCATCAATTCCAGGACCTACAAGGTAAGAAATGAAGTTTCTTCCTGTGAATAGAATTGAAGCCCTGCTGCTGGTGATGGTTGGGGGATGTTCGCTAAGTTTCTGTTCTTGTGTAACCGATTTTCAAAATCTATCATGCTGATGGATGATGATGATGCAGTCTTCAAAATAACTTGACAAAACAATGCTACTTACTGTTTACCAAACTGACTTTCTTGCCTTACTGCATAGCTATAAACAAGACTCCAGCTATTGCAGTAACCCTTGACCTAAATTTCCTATGCTTTTTGCTTATACTAACAAACTCTCATCTGACACAGAGAAACATTGAAGAGTCTTTTGTAGTTATATATGATTGTGAAGTAAGATGTAATTGTAAACAATTGCAAAATGCCGTGCTCAGCTCTGTATAGCAATCCTATTAAAAAGTACCAACCCAGCTAATATTTATTAGCATCATACTCTTCTAAATGTCTTAAAGTTCACCTGTTTAAATAAACAGGACACTTTCAGAGTTAAGGTATTCTTCAGTGCTATTAAGGATGGCAGAAGGTAACATAATCCGGATTTTATTAAATACCCCAAAGGGAATATTTTCTCTGAAGCATTAATACTTTTTACTTGAATACTTGAATTTTCCAATGGTACTAGGGTTTTTATCTGCTGCAATGAAGAAATTATCTAATGCCAGTATGATTTTAACATAGGGCTCAATACTTTCCTGATCATCAGTGTTACCTGGGATAGAATGATAGATACAGCTTAGAAGGGGTAGCAGTAACTTGCTGATAAATGTGTGGGATTTTTAGGCTGTGGGCACCTTTTTAAGTGTTTGCATGAACTTTCTTTAAGATTGGAGAATTCACTGCAAAAAGATTGGCTGCATCCTTTTCAAGGGGAGTATGTGTGATTTGGGCCTTTTTCTGTTTCTACCAACCCTGGCTACCATTTCTGATTGCCACTGTCCTTGAAAGATGTAAACTCGAAAAATGAAAACCAAGGAACAAACAGTAGTCAAGTCAAACATTTCAAATGCTTTTAAGTTAATGCTATCCCAGGCAATAAACTCTTCTTCTGCCTTTTTTAATAAGAAATTA